>WTSP01024793.1:0-60354 GCA_025331215.1 Actenoides lindsayi | reverse complement strand
AATGGCAGCACAGCCTTCTGGTGTGTCAGCCACTCCACCCAGTTTGGTGTCATCAGCAAACTTGCTGACAGTGCACTTTGTGCCCTCATCCAGGTCATTGATGAAATAAAGATTTATTTCTAAAGATTTATTTGGTCAGCAGGTTTCCAAACAAAAAAAAAAATCATATTTGAACTGAGGAAGACTGTCCTGGGAAAGGAGAAGCACACTTGTGTAGATGAAAATCTGCTGCCCCATCAGCCTCTCTCCACCTTCTGTTTCCATTTCCCTCTGTTGCTCTCACTCCTGCCATTCCCCTCTCTTATCTGTTCCCCAAGTGTCCCAGGGCAAAAAGAGAAAAAAAATAAAATTAAAAAAAAAATCATTCTGCCTAGTTCTTTTGCTCAAGGCAAACTCAGTTAGGGAAAAATTTATCTGCCAAACCCTAATATGTTTTTATTGGGTATCTGCAAAGAGAGATTTACAGAAGCTCATGCCAAATTCACACACTAGTTGGTTTTTTTTCCCCACAGCAAGGGCGAAGGTACATACTGAAGTTGCAGCAAATGGAAATTTCTCGTCTCAGATATTATGGAGACATAAGGAAGTGCCATCCCATGGCTCTGACTGAATATAACTGGAAAAATAAAGTTTTCTGAGTTTAATTCTTGGAAATAATTGGAGTGATAGAGCTGAAACTTCCCCACAAACTTCAGCCTGAAATGGAAAACTGATAGATTTTAAATCTTAAATCCTGACAAAGTACAGAGCAGCTGAAAATGGTATCTGGCAATGGGAAGTGCAGCCAACTTACTAATAGGGGTTGCTACCTGGACTGCTGCTGGTCTTTCACACAGCTGTCTGAAATGAACCAAAGCATTGGAGGTCTGACCAAACCAGAGATGTCTGATTGGCAATGGGCTTCCTGTGGAAATTTAATCAGGCTTGGACTAGAAGACATTTCAGATGGCACTGGCATGAATTCACATGTATTAAATAACACTTTGCATGAGCAGAACATCACCAAGTTTCGCAAAACACAGATCTACATGAAACTTCATTGCATAACTCTGAGCAGGTCAACATAGGGCAATGCACATTCACAACAGGTATTTAAATCATCTAGGGCTATAGCGTTCCTTTTTTATGGTCAGCTTGGCTATGCCAACTACTGCACTCCAGAGACTAATTCTGCTAGCAGGAAATGTGATCATGAAACTCTTATCTTTCAAACAAGTGGGGTGTATGAAGTCCTGTTTCCCTAAACACAGCGGGGCTCAAACACAGGAGATGTTTTGCTGGTCCTAAAGGCAGAAATCACCTTCCCCCCAGGCTGTCCCCACAGCTCCAGTCCTGGTGTTTGTTCCAAGAGGACTGAGACTGCCTTGCCACCTCTTCTCTCTATGAACCTGATTCTTCTGCCTCACTTTTTTGGGCATAGAAACCATCACAAATGGTAGCCAGAAACACTCACCTGCCTGCCTGTACTCTGGGTGGGTCACTGTGGTGGGCAGCTGGTACCGAAGTCGCCTCTGCTCTTGACATACCTCATCCCATGAAGGAGGCCAACCATCCCTCACAATTTTCCCAGATGACAGAAGACAGGAATCACCAGACTATGACACCACATTTAGAAGCAGACTTGTCCTACTCTAAAATGAACTGTAAAAGTCAAGCTTAAACCAACCAGCTGCCTACCCAGCACCCAGACTGCAAGGCCCTGTCTAGACGGGGATGTAATCATACAGAAAACAAGACACTCGGTCTTTGCTGCAGAGACCATGGTTTATGTGTTGCTGTCACCGAAACCTTATTGTTATTGAAAAAACAAACAAACAAACAAAAGAACAAACAAACAAACAAAACTGGAAAAAAAACCCAACCAAAACCAAAAGACAAAAAAAGAGGTGTGCTAAGTGACTGTCTAAATGTCATTGGCTGGTGTGGACACAATCTCATCTGACCCAATCTCATCTGACCTTTCAAATCAGTCAGCACAATTTGGGGTCAGGGCCTCACAACTGCCTAATTCCAGTTTGACACTTCCATGCATGGCCTGGGACAAGTCTCTTTGTAACAGCCTCGTTTCTCAGGGACACACGTTGGGGAGCTGCACATACTAAAATGAGCAAAGCACCATATCCAATTTCCTATTTTGTAAAACAGCAGCGATTACAACTCTGAGAAGCAATTAATGTTTGCACTCCATTGTGAAAATGAAGACTACTAAATAATATCTGAGTGTAATCACATTTACATAGCCAAAGTGCGCTTAGAAAAAAATAATCTTTTAAGAGATTCACCTTTCCTACTCCCAGTAGCTGCAGTCAGTAGCGATACCAGACAGGAATGCACGGGCTGAGTTATTTCTGTAGATAGAATATCTATTTATTTATTTTTAAACAAGTCACGTGAATGATATCAAAAAAGACTTATAACCTATCAAATGATGTAGAGGGTGGCTCATCATCAGGGTTTTAATATGATACCTCCAAAACCATAACTGCATATGGTTCAGTGATTTACTAATAACCTACTTTTACAACACAGGCACACAGACAGAGGTGCAAAGCACAACTGGTCTACCCCTCCTTCCCCCCTTTTAATTCTCACTGCTAAACAGAAAAAAAGTATTTAGACTGAGTTGGGTTTTTTTATCCCTTCACAATTTTTAATCCAATAGCGGGCTGCCCTCTACCTCAGCACATAAATATATCAGTCTTTCATCATCAGAGACCTTCACAACGTTGTTGTTCATTTACTCTCTTAGTTTTCTGGATTTTCCCAGGCACATGAGAAGGACCCATCTGCCCAAAGAAACTCCAAATCAAAATCAAGAACAAAGAATTAAGATTATAAAGATGAAAAATATTCATTAGAAGCAGCAGAAAAGAAGAGGTCTCGGAGACATTTCAATGTTCATTGAAAACATTAGAGCTGATGTAAGTGCATTTTAGCTCCAGTAGCAACTTCAGCACTCAGGGTAAACTTGTGGATGTGCTGCAGTGATTTAGGAACATACTTCTCCCAGTTTATTATGAGGCTTGGCTCTCTGTGTTCCCTCCTTGCTTTTGGAAACAGGACTTGTCTGCCAGCAGCACCTCCCAGTGCTCAGATGATTTTCCCACATGAGCAGTTTTACAAAGGAGAAAATGGAAACCAAGTTCTGACATGTTTTGCCCAAGGCTAACGAGGAACTTACCTCCCGGCATGGATTAAAACCCCAGAACGTTTCTGGCACCACTACTGGTTTTAGTACAGACTCTTTCTGTCTTCCCTGATTGTCCTGCACATTGAGGCCACTATAAGTTTGAAGACTCTTGGTTTAATGTTTTTTAACCCCTTTAAAAGGTCCTGAAATAGCCTCAGTCCTTGTGGTCTTCTTACTGTCTCCTGCTACATTGCTAAACCTGTGTTTTGTCTTTTCTTTTAACCTTTTCGCACTCGGAAGACACATGAAGGATTTATCCAGAAGCAGTGGAAAAGCATCCAGTCTCAAGTTCACCCAAGGAGTAGGGCCACATCTCCCTGTACAAATTAAAAGCCACAGGAGTAGCTGCTAATGAGGGTCCAAGCCTCCTGCCTGCAGAAAAGTAACACTCTTCCCAGCAAGGAAGAGACTCCCTCTGTGTTTACATTACATTTGTGTTTACTTCTGTATCAAACATTTACAACTGAACTAGTTGCATTGTCCTCTAACTTCTGAGAATGATAGAACTGTTTGGGTTGGAAAAGACCTTTAAGTCCAACTGCTAACCCAGCACTGCCAAGTCCATCACTAAACTGTGTCACTAAGCACCACTGCACTGGGTAGCCTGTTCCAAAACAGTGTTCTTAGACAAGGTAGGCAATGAATGCAGGGGCATCTTCAGACTGACTCTTCTGCAGCTTTATTACTACTTTCTGGAGTGAGAGTTTCCTGTAAAACCTCCCTAGTGACCTCCACCTACACAGTCCAACTGCAGAGGTCAAGAGGGCAGTGAAATTTTGAGGGTATTTTTACCTGACAGAGCTTGTTTCACCCTGGGGCTGGCAGCACACTACTAACCTCTTGTCAATGGCAAACCACTGGCACCAGTGCCTGGTTGGCTTCAAAAGAAATCTGGGCTACATCAGCAGCAATGGGCTACCGTGGTTTCAGAAATTAATTAGGCACTGTGCACTATAAAGCTTCTCCATACCTTGACAAAAATGAGTCCATGGTGGTGTTGGAAGGGAAATCAGTTAGAGGATCTGTTGGTAGTCACAATATACCGGTAGAACATGGTTAATGTGCATCAACAATTACACACTGCACCAGTTACAGTACGTAGCTACAAGGAAGTCAAGTACTTTGTGTAATTACAAGGAACCGATCCCTGGGGGTCATACAAATAATTCAGTATAGTAGCTAAAAATGAGCTTTCTGAGAACATTTACACTAGTATAATCTGGTGGGATGCAGAGTTCTGAAAAATAAATGCCAAAAGGGATGAGAACACAGCTAAAGTTAATTTATTTTTTAAATCAAGTGAATATTCATTCCCCCCCCCCATATTTGCTCAGCTTTAATGAATAGCTTCTTTGTATCTTCACTGCTGTCTCTTCCATCCTGGGCAATATATCCCAAGTTGGGAAATTGTATCCAAGGCTCAGCACAACTGAGCCAAGGAGCGAAATGCAGTTAAAATAAAGCCCTTAAAATACAGCTACACTGCACTGCACATGGGAGACGCCTTTATCTATCACCTCAATGGACAGCCATTTCAGGGACCTTCTAAAAAATAACCTCTGTTATTAAATTAATCATCTTCTGTCAAATGGCAGAGTGACAAGACAGAAAATGTACCTGGGTAATAACTCAGCATAAAGGTATATACAGGGGAGGAGGAAATTGGGTTGTTGCAGACACAGCAATAACATCATGAAGCAAAATCCAATATTGGAAGAGATAAAAGTTTTCCATCCCAATATTCCTCGGTGACAAGTATGAAAGAGTATGCATAAGAACAAGGGAAAAAGATGAAAGATAGCATCAGTAAAAAATGCCGCTGAAAAGCGAGCTAACAGGTAATTAATCCCTCAAAAGAAAGAAGATCAGAGCATTTGGGAAACTTGCGCAGATACGGATCTTAGTAACATATGCTCTGGGTCCTCCCCATTTAGTTTTGCTAAACGCTCTGCAAAGGTGACTCAAAGAGATCCCAGCCAAAGTGCTGCCTCTTCCCCCGGGAGAAACCTGCTGAGCTCTCCACCCGCCTACAAAAATAACAGGTAAATGGGGGCAAGTGGGGGATTTAGGTGGCAGTGGTGGTGAAGAGGCAAGCCAGAAACAAAATGTGTGTAGTGGTGACATGTTTTCTAACAGCAATGACAGATTTTAATAAGCAAGCTATTCTTAAGTTTTGATTTGAGGTGTATATAATTAGGTAATGTGGGCGCCGAGTGATAAAACCCACAAGAAATATACAAATTAGAAGCACTGATTTTTCAAAACCACAGCCTGTTTCATACTAAATGGCATGACCTATTTTCATTGTATTATTATATTTGAAAAATAAAATGAAAAATTTCCTTTTTCATCTCTTCTTCAGCATGGGAAAGATATACTGGGGACAAATGACACTGCTTTTTCAAGCCTCCTCTTTCAGAACTGAAGAACTCTTATTTGTGGTGTGATTTACTGTTACCTGGCTTCTTCCTAGGAGTTACAGATGAGATCTACTTTGCCTTTTCCTAGTTTTCCAGTAATCACTTTCATAAACTTAGCTACAAGCTCAGCTAACTATTACCCTCTTCTAGACTCAAATAAAAAAGCTAGAAAAACCTCTATGACTGCTGACCAAAAGCAAGAATTTACAATTCATTTCAAGAATGTCCCATTGAAGGGAATATGGGTACTCAAAAAATAAGGACTTTTTGATCCAGTCTGAATTTTCAGGTGTTTACACACATAACTATAACGTGAAGTATGTAGGACAACTTCTCAGGCAGATTGTAAGATACTCCTTACAATCGATAGAGCAATCATACCAAATACATATTTCTATCTATCTCAGTAATTTAATCAATTCCTTTTAAAATAAGCTAGATTACTTTTGCTAAATTTGTAACGTGAAGCACTTTGGTGTGCTGGACAGTGCCTTGTTCTAGTATCTTCATAGTCTTTCATACAGGCTTATACTGGCCACTAATTTGTGAATTACTTTTTTTTTAGAGCAAGATACCATCTTTCAATCACATGAACATTATGTAATGACACATCTTTATCTACAGCGCTTGCTATGAGCAAATCACAGTATTATTATTTCCCAAGAAATCCAGTCCATCTACTGAGAATGACCAAAGATAGTTGTTATTGAAAACACTATCAAATATAGATCTTGGGAAATGTAATTTGTCCGAATCTCTTCTCCTACACCCCACATCAAAGCACTGACCCACCTTATCCAAGTTCTGCTCTATCCAATATGCTGCACCTCTTCAGCACATGGCTTTCCACCTGCTGTTCCATCCTCATCTGGGGCAGAATATGCAAAGCCTGAGATGCAGTGAGAACTGCAAACCCCTACACAGGCTCCTCTGAAGACCAAGTGCTCCTCAAATAATCATTCATTTATTTTTGCAATGATTCTGTCAAATGATAAGCTACGTTTACAGCCAATATGAACAAATTTAGTCCCATGGGAAACACCAGGACTACAAAATCTGTTCTTTCAAATCAGCACTAAAAAAATCAGAATCTTGGATCTCTTCACAAAACAAACATCAGAAATCATCTCTTGATATTCTTAAAATGCTTCATTTAGGCTATTATATCACATGAAAACCAAAATTGTAATGTTGAAATGTTTTTTAGCCATAATACAGAGTTTTCATAATCTTCCCTCAGCAACTTTAGGAATCAAACTTCCACCTTTTCTTCTGGATCCAGTTATCTTCCTGCCACACTCCTAAACCCTATTTTCCTGAAGTCTTTGTTTATCCTTATGGATGAACAGCCCTATTTTATAGATGTCTTTATAGACCAGCTCATCCAGAGGATCCTTGATCCTGGTTCCCCAAGTATCTTCCTAAAGCTGTCATCCATTCAAATTCAGAATAGCAGCGATTAATAAGAATATAAAGCCAGCAGCAACAAGAGCTTAGTGGGAATGCTGTATTTTTAAACGAAAGCTGATTAGACTCGGCCGTTCCTTCCTGGCTAGCAGTGAACTGTAACAATTCTAGATTCTCTCTGCTTTACTGCTTGGCTTTTTGTAAGGTAAAAAAAAATAAATCAGTTTTACTTTTATGACCAGGAAGGCAAAGTATCAGTATTTTAAGTGACCCCACTGTGTTTTAAGTGACTAGTGTGCTCTGCACAAAATTTTCCTTTTTGTTTCACTGCCTTTCTACTTAACATGCAATTGCACCTGTGGAGAACCTGAGAAATCCCCTCTGCCTGACTCATTTTCTGCCCCAGTATTGCCAGGATTGATTGTAGTGACCCCTCCCAGCCCACATAACCTGGCACCGTTCTGCTGGCCAGCTCCTGTGCGGGGATTGCTCCCAGTGCTGCTTCCTGGCTTTGCTAGCTTCCTCTGCGCTGGTGCAGGATGAACTCCAACTCTGCTCTGACAATTTCCAGCCCGGGAGGAGTGTGAGGTGGGGATGGGAGGCTGATTGCTAAAGGACGAGGTTTCCTTTCACCAACAGCAAGGCACACTGCTCTGTTCCACTGGGGACAGCACCAGCCATCCAAATATTTCAAGGACTTTACAGAGAAAACATCATTGCAGGTCAGAAGAACCGTACTGGGGGGAGGAGACCCCTTTTCACCCAGTGTAGGAATGCTACAGTGTGCAGGTATCGGGCTCAAATCGCTGCCACATCCAGGGAGGCTTAGTGACCTTCACAGCTATGCCTGCGAGATGCTGCACGCTGACGGGATGATGCTGTAAGTAAAAGCCAGGAGCAGTAGGAAATGGACTGCTAAGTGTCTCATTAACTTCCATTAAAGGGTCTAACCACTATCCTTGGATTGACTGTCAGATGGAAAACATCTGTTTCATTTAATGATTTCTACTGATGCTATTCAGATCCCAGCAAGTTTGAAATGTTGCCCCTTATGCACTTAGAGCACATTTCCCAATTAAGAGTGGAGCAGTTCTTTTTATAGTAAAGTGGGAGATTTGCACTAACTACTGTAACTCAATTGTAAGGAAGATCTCCAGGGCTTGATTAACTATTTCATTGCAAAAATCAATCTTGGTAAGAAAAAGAAAAACCTTAACTCATGCAGTGGTTTTTCAGATGCAGTGGTATGCCTTCTCCTACTCCCACCCACAGTACATCACCAAAAGGTTGCAAGATGTGTCCAGAGGCTCGCTGTACAGAAATGGAGCCGGGGGGGAAAAAAAAGGACAGATTAACAGAATTACTTATAAAAAGACTGACCTGGAAGAGCGAGTGTATTGTCTGATATACAGGAGATTGTTTCCCACAGGAAAACACTTTCAGGGAGGTTGTAGCTTAGCCTTTATCACTTCTTGACATAAAAAGAAAATGCTTTTACCAGCTAATGGTTCAGAAAAGTGCACAACTGGTTACTGTAACCACAACAACATATTCAGAAGCAGTGAGACAGAAAATGCAATGCCCGATAAGCATATGTTGTTTTTAATACTGAATGATTTAGTGTTAAGTGGACCACACTCTTTCCAAGGTTGCTCTCTGCAAGCAGAACGTGGAAGGGGGGCACCAGCACCCCCAGGATGCCTCACTGTGTCGCACCCTTCACCCACTACAGCATCACCTCACCCTTCTCCCCCCTGTGCATCTAATCCCACACTGCAAAACAGGGCTGATATCTTCCTTTCTCTACTTTCCCCATGTAAACCGTTCCGTTCTCCCAGGCTCAGCAGAAAGCCATACCAAATTCAGTGCCTAATGTACTCTCTAGGTATTTTGGACTAAGACCATTTGGTCAAAACTGAGATTTGGAAAGACAATTTTGTTCAGGCCTTGTGTTAACTGTTCATTTATTACACTGTAATGTCAATCATGAGTTATCAATATTCAGAGGTCTGAATGCACCGAGCGCAGACATACCACAGACTGACAGTAATTTATTTTGCAGGTTGTCTGAGATGAGATTGGAGAAGCACTACCATCCAGGTGGCTTTCTCAGTACAAGCACAATGAATAAGCCATCAGCATTTTAAAATCCTTCCTGTGAATTTCCGGAAAAGGGAGGGAAGTTGGCCCTTTCCCCACCTGCCGCAACCCCTGCTCCCCTGGAGCCAGAGAGCAACTTGTCCACGAGACAGACTTCAAGAGCTCTTTGACTTTCATGAGGGTCATTCTAAGCAGGGCCTAAGAATGTCTTATTTACAGACCACAGCTGAAACAAACAACATCACCCTTCTTCCTACAGCAAAACCTTGGTAGACCCTTGCTCATGGCAGTCACCCTTCCTGTGACACCACATCTAAGCACAGAGAGATTAAATCAGCAGGCAGCCTTGGCCAGGTTCTCTGGTCATGATGCAAGACCTTCCTCCAGCTGCATTTCATTCTTCTGCCTTAAAATAGCTAGGTATTACTATTAGGTGCAAACCATAAGCAGGAAGATGTCTAGTGTCAAAATCAGTTCTCATGGCAAGTGAGATCTCGAACAGACCTGAGTCAACACCACCACTCCAGGAACCACCAAGCCACAGAGATGCTGCTTGTTTTGGTTCAAGCAACAACAACCTCCTTACATTCTTCCCTGCAACAGAAATGCAATTTGTTCCTTCTTGGGAATGGTTATAAGAAATGTAAAGCTCAGACAAAAGTTTGAATGGGAATGGGAATCCAGCTCCAGAGTGATTATCACCATGGAGCAAACGAGTTGAATTAACAGCAGAACACACACAGAAACAAACAAACACGAGACAGAATTTACAGAGAAAAAAGAAGTTGCCTCATTTAAGTAAGCAAACCACCATTATTAAATTACCACCTTTTTCAGCTAGCACTGAGATGGTCTAACTTCTGCCAATGCCAATGCCAAATGCTCTCCTCTGCAGCAAGAATGAATATAGGGCTGTAATGAAATGCTGGATTTCTCTGAGCACCCACCTCCAGCTGAGATATGCTAATGCAATGTTTTTGCTTAACCCCAGCACAAGGACCCCGCTTTTGAGCAACTGCTGCTTTCACAAAATCACGTCACTGATAAGATGTCACAGGTTCCACACCATTTCCCGAGAGGGAGATAAGGACAGGGCTTGGACAACTCGCATCCTTAGCAATGGTGACTCAAAATCCCTCTCTGGGTACAAACACACAGATTCAGGTAAACTCATCAGTTGATATGGAAAAGTAATTCTAGTAGGAAGACAGGAAGTATTTTAGAGTCTCACAAAAACAATCAGACAGAACAAAAAGCACTTAAAAGTATGTATTGAATCTAGCGATGTCTTTTGTCTTCCTTTATTTGAGGGCTAGACTCCTATAGCTCAATAGGTTAGACCATAGGTCAGACAGTAGCACTTTGGGCTCTGAGAGTACCATTACTTCTACAAACTGCTGTATTATTTCTGTGGTTGTGCCAAGGACTGGAGGAATGTCCAGAGGGATTAGTCTTGCTGGCACCAATGGTGCTGCATATGTGGTGGTGGTAAGGATGCTCTGGGGACAACCCGTGTGTCCGACTGCTCCCACACAGACAAGCCCTGGGGCTTGTCCACTTTTGCTGACTTTGATTGTCTCTTCCCATTGGTGGGACCGGAGTGTCTGGGTGTACAGAGCTGTGGAAATCAAGCCACAGACCTGGAGACACAGTGCCTGACCTCACTGCAAGATTTAGCCAAGGAGAAGCTGATCTTGGGCAGTCTGGGGCACCATGAGCTGACAGCAGCATTGCCATGCCTGACTCTGTGGTTGCCCCTTCCCAATTGATAAAAAAAAATAGCAATTTTCCTGGAGGTTTTAAAATGTTTTTAACATGAGCTACCAATGTCAAGACAAAAATCACTGAAAAAGTCCAAATCCTCAGGTATCAGGGACTAACCCTTTGTGAAACAGTTATAAGTGGATCCTTACCATGAAGTGCAACTTGGTTCAAGGGGAAAGCTTGACTGCGTTCCTAATTTAGGTTGGAGGAAGCAGTCTCTGTGCTAACCCTCTACTCTCATATTTCACACCACTTTGACAATCTTTAAAGTTTTCCACTCATGCTGATACTTTTCTCCTTGGATCAAGCTCCATGTAAAAATTTTTGGAAAATTTTGACATGTACCTTCAAATCATCTTCAAGTTGAAGAAAATCTGAAAAGTGTGCGTGTCCCCACAAACAAACCACCCCCAAAATATCTGCCATTACTTCTACAGCCAAAGTGAAGTTTGAAACTTTAGGGAACACCTTCGTTTAGCTTGGTAGGGAAAAAAAAATCTAGCAGGATGAACTACACTGAAAATCATCTGCCATTGGTGCGTTCAGCGATATCTGTCAAGATCTTAACAGACCCTGACGTTTCATAACTTGTCTATTCCCAGAACACCCAGCCACCCTGCTAGCAGTTTTCTAGCAGATAGGGATTATTAAAGAGTAATTTCTGACTTTCAAGGTCCCCAGACTCTCATTCATGGGGCTGTTTCTTGCAATAGTGAGAGCTGTGCTCAACCCATTGGAAGGACCGTGCACGCCGGGAGGGCACACAAGATGAGGTGCCTCTGCACACAAGATGCCTGGGCACAGACAAAGCAGCTGCTGTCCGGTCACTGCCACTTGCCACTCGACGTGAGCCCTTCCCAGTCCCTCTTGTTTAACCTCAGAAACACGAGCGCCGCTTTACCAGGGGTGGATTAAACGATTTTGCAAATAAATAAGTAATGAGTACCAGTGTTGCAGGGCTGTGGTCTTGACTTGGAGGCAGCACTCACAGCCCTCCTGTCAGAGGGGAGGCACTGCAGCGAGCGTGGCTACCCAGTGCAATGTCCTCGTTCTCCTCACCAGCACGCTGGAGTGATGCTGCCTCTGCGACCCACACGTGTGGTGGCGGTGGCAGCAGCTCCGTTAGGAGAGTGGGGGATGCGCAAAACCCCACTGAGAATTCAAACATTCTCTCTTTAGCTTTCCTGTAGAGTTGCAGAGAATCTTACAAACGTCTCTTCTCAGCAGTTCTGCCACTAAACTCAAATCCTTAGTGATGTCCCACTGAAAAGGAAACTCTCTCATTGAAAATGAACTACCCGTTTTCAGGTAAATAAATGAATTCATTACTGAAAAGGCAGGTAAAGGATTTGCAGGTTTCTTCAGTTAGAGAAAATGATGCAATGGTATTGCTACCAAAGACTGGTATAAAAAATGGTTTAAAATTTCCTGTGTGAAATTGCATTAAACCAGAGGGAAAAATATATGCATATGTGCAGGGAGAAAATACACATGTTCTGGAGAAAATTTATTTCCTCCAAGGGAAATTACTGAATGTTTTAAACCCATGAAGAAAGAAGACAGGAAACATGGCCCCATTTAATTCTCGTTACTGATGTCTGTGTTCACCTGGCTCACCCATGCATGACTCCGTGTGTCAAAGGGTTCAATTTCCAGTACATATATTTTCCCCATCACTAATTATTCTCTCCCAACACTTCCTTTTCCCGAGGCATTTTCTATATGAAAACAAGTTTAAATTAATACTTTGCCCAGCTACACTTAGTTAAGAATAATCCAATCTCAGAGGTGATGGATGGCTGTCTGATCTGTAATATACTTACCCTATCTCATATTTTATATTATTCTGCCTTCTTTCTTTCCTTATTTCTGCTGCTTTATTAATTCCTTCTCTCTCTCCTCTCTCAGACTGGATTTCCCCTTTGATAATTCTCTGCTCAGTCTCCAGCAGTATTTTTATCAGTGGATTTTTCCATGGCTCCTTTTTATGGCCCCTTGAAGAAAATAACAAACCTAACAATGCCCAGGCCCCAGTCAGACTTTCAGACTTTGAAAGCTGATACACCTGTGCTAGCAACACTTTTTTTTTTTCCCCATTTTCACTTTTTTTTTTTTTTTTTACGAGCTAACTTTCCAATTAAAATGATGTTGTTTAAATGATACAGCTTCTTTTTCACAGAGATCATCACATGCCTGAGCAGTTCATCCAAAGGCAAACCCAGCACATCCCTTTACCTGGGAAAAACAGATTGTTATTTCCCAGAGGCAAACACACTCTGATGCTAATTTAAACAGAGCTCATGAATGTGATCTGCTGTAAAGGGCTAAGGATCGTCAGGGCTTACACCACACAGGCTTCCTAGCTATGGTAACTTTAAATGACCCAAAATATATACAATTTGAGTTGAATATGCATGCCTGCCACTCCCACTCCAAACTGGAAATGACTTTCTTTGTAATAAATGCCCATTTTGAGCAGTATTTTTGGAGAAGAAAAGCCCTTCCAAGCTATGGTGTCCTCTGAAGTAAGTGGGAGAAGAAACAGGTTTTCAAACCACTCCTTGTGTTCCAATATGTGAAATGTATTGTGTTATTTTTGTAGTAACAGACTTGCAAAAGGCTTCTACAAGCTTTGAACCAGGTCTGCAACAATTCAGGAAACAGGAGGGAGGAGGCGATGGGAAGGAAATCTGCCCTCTCTACTGGTAAAGAGGGGGATGTAATAAATTCTGGGGAGGAAAAACAGAAAAGTAGAAATGTAATAAATAAAATATTGAGAAAAGAGGATGTGAAAAGAGGGGAAGTGACAGGAAGAAAGGAAAAGAGAAGTCAGTTGTACTAAAAATTAACAAGCTGTTTATAAAAAAAAAGATGCAATAAGAGAAGAGGGAGCTACTCAAATTAGGGAAAATCAAGCGTAGTCTCTGGTACCACCCTGGCAGAGGAAACAGCCTCTGCTTGGGAGGCAGTAACTCACTCTTTGCAAGGTGAGGACCACACCAGCGAGGGGGGCTGGGTATAACCAACAGCCACAGCAGCTTTCTGCCCCGCTGCTAAGGATACAGGGTAATGCAGGGCAGCCTGTACCCACAAATCCAACTCACGCCCCTGGAAAGGGGGAGGTAAAAGCCAGCAGGAGCCCCTGGGATCTGAAAACCTGTCTGAACTCCCACTGAAGCCAGTGCCCCATCTTGTGGGCAGGAGGACAGCCCAGCTAACCTTTAATATCACCCATACAGGATTTTAGCTTCTCTCCCCAGTCTTAACAAGCCCTTAGACAACTTCACACACTTAGTGCCTTCTTTAAACTGGCTTTAGGCTTTCTCCCAATTTAATGAAAAACAATTTCTGAGCTAGTCATCTAGAAAAGTGCCCTTCTTCAAAGCCCTTTCCAGGTGCCATGTGCAAACAGTAGCAGATCCAGGTTCCCTCTTTAGATCTCACTTGTCTGCATCTGAGGACTGCTCTTGGGAGCTGTTTCAAAGGCTGAAGTGTCAGCATCAGAAAGAAAAGAGGTGTGTGGGTGTGAAGTTACTAAATGCAAAACTGTCACTCTCCTTTCATTTACAACCCTGAATATGCATGCATGCAAAAATGTAGGGCTTATATTAAAGTTTTTACTCTTGGATCAGAAATTATCGGGGAAAAAGAGACTAAAAGATAAGACGAGGCTGTGCAAGTTAGAAATCTCTCTCAACTATTCTATTCTTTTTCATCAGTAATGACTTCTGCTAGTAAACCCTGCCCTACCTTGAATTAGATTGCCTTTTACCATCACAGGCGAGGACACCGTCAGCAGACAGACACGTTTGTGTTGCTGACTGGTCACCAACAGTAACAAACAATAGATGGAATTTTTAGTCTCTTATCCAGATAAAAGCTGAGCAGAGAATTACTGATGCCCAACCCAGAAGAGTCGTAACTTAAAAAGCACCTAAGAGTGGGGCATTCTGGGGTGTTCACCCCAGGACGGAGGCTGCCTGGGCTCTGCCTTCAGGTCCTGGGTGGGAAAGGGTACCCAGTTGCACAGTGACCACTGGGAGAGCCGTGTTTACTGAGCTACTGAACTCCTGCACAGAGCGGGAGTCCCGCGCTGCAGGAAGGAGGGCACACGTGGGTGTCTTGGACACTCAACGCCTGTACCAGCCTTTCACAGTGAAAATTTTTTGGGAATATGCATTGCTGCTCATCAAGCAAATACATTCCTTATCCTAGCTTGCACTAGCTAAGAAGGATTAAAACCTACCCCAGCTGATGGGAAATACTCTGAATTCGGCACTCGGGTCACCCCTGGACTGTATTTCAGCAGGAAATCTGCTGCCTGGTGGTGGCTTGGACTTGCCCCCTGGTCAGGGGGATGCCTGCCCACCAGCTCAGCAGGAATATTTGCTAACAGCCCCAGGACAGCTCAGGTGTCAGGCACCATCACCACATTGCCGTGGTGCTCTGGGATGGCTGAGGCTCATGGAGCTGCTAAGACACTGAGGTGCTTGGATCTAAATGGAAAAGAACAGTGAGGCAAAGATGAAGCATCAAGGACTGAGGTTGGAATACATTTTTCATAGAAATTCCCAACATCTAAATAGAATCTACTACTTTGATAGGTGCATTTACTTAATGTCCAGACACTCTGCTGAGCATCCAAACTTGCAGGCACTTTCCAAATGAGGCAGGTGTTGAGTATATCAGCAAGGGTGCTGGAGAAGGCAGATGAAGATACCAGATTTCAGTTGGAGGAGTTTTAGAGCAAACACATGTCCCCCAGCACCCAAAGCCATTGCTAAACAAATGGTATTTGTGCACCTTGAAAAATTACACTAGTGTGCCTGGGTTAGCAAAGAAACACTTTCTACAACCAACAGACTAATGGTGTTGTCCAAATCCCTGAAAGACAAAATATACATGGGGTAAATGGTTCCATTTTTTATTCTGCAACATATTGCATTATAAAAGGATTTCTCAGATGAGATTTTTCAGTATAATGCAATAAGCTACACGTGGGGGATGAAAATTAATGAGAAGCCTTCCCTTTTAAAAAGAACTCTGGTACTTTGATTGATCTACTGGATTTAAAGAGAAAGCTAAGCTTTTCAAATACACACACACTTTCCCAGTTTCCAATCCTAGAAACAGAAATGTTACAGGTTGGTGCTGTCCTATAGGCTCCTGTTTGTAGGATAGGGCCACAGCTAGCAAGATAAAGCACACGAATAGACCCAGGAATATTTTTATGTTTAAAATCCTCATCTGTCTTACAACAAATCTTTACTTATGACTGACATTTAACCTCTGCAATGATGGTGAATATTACTAACGTGTTCCCAGTGTCTTCAATGACAGACATTGCCTTAACCCTGAGTTTTTGCCATCTTTACCTGTTAGAAGCAACAAGGCAGACAAGCAGAGCTCTGGCACGCCACACAGCCAAAGGAGTGGACAACTTCCAAATAGATCAGCTTGCTGGATGCAGTTTGCTTATTAAATATTGTTGTACCGTAGGTAACATAGCCAAGAGCAGCGATTTACTGCACTCCTGGCCTCTGGACAAACTGAATATTTCAATGATACTTTCCTGACTCTGACCCTTCTTCCTCTGAGCAGCTGCAGCCGATAACACTGGAGATAAGCAATGGCTCTAACTACAGGGCTGAGCCTTAAACACTGGCAGTTTCACAAGCAGTCACTTGAATGGAACCACATCTCCCAGGAGCTGGATGGAGCAGTTGGATTCTCTAGTGTCTCGTAAAGCATAAGTGTTGATGGTTCCCAATCCGAGGGCATTCCTGCTTCCTCAGTGGCTCCTCCTGTGTTCGATAAGAGTCCAGTTATGCTACAACATTTCTTTCCTTAAGGCCATGATCAGGTCAGCTCTCTCTTCCTACCCAGCTGCCTTATTTCATGAAAATTACAGGAATGTAAGATCTCTGAAGACTGCACTCAGTCTGCTATATTTTGTCAGAACTGGTTAATGGATTTTAATATCATTAGAAGTAAAGTCAGATATATCACCAGATGACCAAGCAGGCACACAAACACCGTACGCACACTTCAGGAAACAAGGCAACATTATTCTGATGTACTTCACTTTGGTAAATTTTGTAAAGAAAGAAATTTAAATAAAATTCTCCCAAACACCTCACCTGCTTTTCGTCAGTCTGATCTTACGTTGCAGTAGCTACATTAACTTTCAGGCAAAAAAAAAAAAAAAAAAAGCAAATGAAGAAAATAAAAGGTGAAAAGAGGATGTGAAAGGCTTTTAACCGGCTGTTATCTGTGCTTAAATAAAACCACAACTTTTGAGTCACTATGGTTTCTAAATCATCCACAATTTCCTTCTGTACTGATTATTAAATACTGCACTCTCCAAGGCCCTACAAAATACACTTCACTGTTGTGCTGCAGTAAAAAAAAAATCGTAATACATCATCTGTTTGTAGCAGGTTTCATTACAATTGAAATGTTGTACTCTCCAGACAGTGTCTCAAAGCTTTTTCTTATGAAGCACTTCATAGGCAAATTGCTTTATTTAAAAGGAGAAAAGTACATGGATAGGTGAATCTAAATCTACATCCCACCAGATGTCCTTGAGGTCCTATCACCAACTCTACTGATAAAATGATAGCAATGATTTCTGAAATGTAAATAGCCGGTGCTTGCTGCCAGTCAAATCTTTCCACAGTTACTATACAGAATCTGGACAGTCAGTTGAAGAAATAGAGAAGCTTTAATAACCAAGCCAAGCAAACACAATTTCAGTGAGGCACAAAAATACCAGTAGGTTTTCAGCTAATGCCCATCCCCTTCACAGTGACAGCGTGAAGCACTGGATGTGGCTGTCCAGCCCTCCCTCATCCCTACATGCCTGATCTCAACCAGCCTTCCTGACTGTGCCAGGTACACAGATGCAGGCAGAGAGCTGGACTCAGATCCTTAATTTGCTTTCATCCACTGTAATGTACACAGGCAGGGGGCAAAAATCAGTATGGAATAGCCAAGATCTTGGGAAATGTTTCTTGCTCCACCCCACAGCGATACCAGCTCTACTGTGCATCGATTACTGGGCCCTAAAGAGGTATTTTCATTTTTTCTAGGCTTAGACAACTGTACTTTAAACTGTCCCCATGTTTGCATTTGCTAAGTGGGATACCAGGAGCCCGCTAAGGACAAAAGGATCACAATATCATCCAGGAAAAGGTCAGCCTAAAAAGTAATAGGATTTTTGAGTAGTTGCTTCCTTAGCCTGTGTGACATGCTCACAGAGACCCATACAAAGCAAAGGAGATCAAGGGGTAGAGGAAAGGAGCTGGTGGAGAAAGGCATGCCTCTTCTCCTTCCAAAAACTTACAAACACAGCCCTGCAAATGAAAATATCAGCATGAAAACCTGACCTCGATGGAGTTAGCAATGGCTTTGACACTGACGGGCCTCAGCCTGGCCAAGCACCAGTATTTCATCCTTCTGCATACTGCAGTTTCAGTGATTCATGTTCAGAGATTTAAAAAGAAAAAGACATGAAAGTATTACTACTGCTCTTATCCTTTCCCCAGGATGCAACCAAACCTAACAGGAGGAGTTCAGTTATTTTTAACCAGCGTCTCTCTCTCTTACAAGACCTATGTGGACTCAAGCGCATAAGAAGAGAGTTGGCCCATGGACATCTGGGGCTTGCTTTGGCTCAGCACAGAGAAGATGGTCTAGCAGCAGCATTTAGCTCCCAATTGAATCTCGGATCTTTCCCCACCTCCTTTTTCAATAAAGCCTAAGCTGTTGAGATGTCAGATCTCGCTGCAGGCCAGTTTCTGAGCTGTTTGCACATTATGGATAACGTAAACCTGTATACAGTTATTTAATCTGTTTGGAGAAAAGGCTAAAGATACTGAAGTTTCCTTTATCGGGAGCCTGTGAGAAAAGGTCAGGCCACCAGGACTCAGTACTACGCGTGGCCAGGCATTTTGGTTATATCCCACCTCACCCTCCTCTGCACCAATGCCTCTCTGGGAAGGGGCAGAATTAGAGCATCCCGAGTCACACCTACACCGCGTAGCTGCAGCCTCCTCAGCATCGGGCAGTGCGGCCTCGCTGGAGATCAGAGCTCAGGGAGGAGGCTCTGCGAGAGCGGCCAAACGCTTTGCAAGGTGCAGTTCACTCATGCTTGAGAGCAGGTATGCAACACCCAAATCAATGGTGGGTATTAACTACATTGAGAAATGAAACGAGCTCTCGGGAGCTGAACCTCCACCTGGTAGAGTGCTCTTTGCGTGGTGCTCGCTGCAACAGACGGTGTCACACAATACCACGTGCTGATAAAACTCCGTAAGCAACAGTCACATGAATAGTGATAAATGTTGATGTGACTTGTTGGGAGAGAAATCAAGGTGTGCAAAACAAATGCTTGGAGAGGTGGATACTAGGACACTTTGGAATGTGCCATTCCACATGCTCCCTTTGATAGTTCCAGTTTGCTATTTGCACATCCCAGTGCAACCTTTCCTGCATCAGCAGCATGCTCTGAAGCAGTGCCCAAGGACATTGCTTTAATCAAGGGGCCCTCCCAGAGCTACTGGTATTAGAAAAGGGCTACAGTGACTGCTGAGTGTCTGACCATAACTATTTCAACTGCAACCTCCTATCATTTATTACTCGACCATAAAACAAAACTATTGGTGGGACTTGACAGGCAAGGTTATAGCCTTGGAATGAGGTTGATGTGGGTGTGAATGATCCCTGTGACTCTAAACCACAAAACCTTGGGGCTTCTAAGCAAAAACGCAATCCTTTACTCTTAATATCCCAATTAACAAATACAGCCTGATAATAAGATCAGCTTGCTCATAAGAATATCTACTTAACAGGCATGGTGGCCTCTCATATGTGATGGCCTGGAAGAAGCTTTCAAGGAGGCGACTGCTGGTCTGCATGCACATAGTTTTTCAAGATGAATGCTCCACTTCTAACTAGCCATAGCAAAGCATTATTCACACCCAGTCTTTCAGAGATGATGCAATTAGCCTTAGGGGCACAATTGCCTCCTTCTAAATCTTATACACCAATGTGAGCAACAGACTAATATCTCCACAACATCAGGAAGTATTGAGGAAGGGCTGAATGAGTCAGTAAGAACAAATAAATCAAATTGAAATTAAATTAATGCCATGAAGTTGAAGCTCAGAGCTAGCTTTGTGGTGATTTCTATTTGGGAAAAAAAAAAAAAAGAAGAAGAAGAAGAAAAAGAAAACAAGCAAGCTGTTTTACATCCAAATTGACCCTAAGCCAGAAGTTTTACATTTGGAGAGACTGGTACTAGGAGAAAAGCCCCAAGTTCTGGAAAATCTCTATTCTATAGCTTGTTTGTTGGAAGCTTCCCTGCTCCAAATCTCAACTGAAGCTTTATTCCAGGTCCCAGCATACATCTACACATGGCTCCACAACTCTGCTTAAAGGTCTGGGTGCTGTCCATTTCTATTTATTCTCTATATATGGATTTACAGCCATATCTTCTGTGTAATGGATATGCTCCTTATCATTGCATTAAGAGACTAAGTGGTTGTAGCATCAGATTGGTAGTGATGCAAAAATACTATTTCAGAAGACTTTTTCCAAGGAAATAAAATTATATCAGGCTTTTAGGACCTTGAAGATTAGAGAGAAATGGCATTTTCTGTAGCTTTGTGGACACACTTTTCAGGAAGGTGGAAGGAAAATATATTTATCTATTTTAAAAGTAATCAATATACACTCACAAAATTCTCTACTTATAAGAGTCATGTGGGCTATTTACAAATCCCCTGTATTTATTGCTGTCCTACAGAAATGGAAACCTCTACCTCTAGATCCAAGTGCTTTGATTTTGGTTTAAGAACTTCATGACCTGTAAAACCTCACAAGACTCTCTACCAACAGAGCTTTAAAAATGCCAAAACAGCAGTCAAAGGACCAAACTCTTTTCTACATAATGTGTGACCTTGCTGCAGCTGACACAGTGATGGGGAAGGTACAGCCTGAGTGGGTCTGAGGCACAGGAAACCGTTCTAGGTTACTCAGCATTTATTTTGAGAAAGAACAGAGATGTTTGGATTCGGCCTTACTGTAGCAAACAGTCTCCAGAGAGATCAGTCTAATGACAGCTTAATTTTATCAACATTGCTTGACTCAGTAAAAAAGTACAGATTGGATAATTGCTATATCAAAATCTAAAGGCCATAACTATCACAATTACCCACACTAACTCCAATTGTTTCATATGAGAAGAAACTGCTGTTTAGAAGACTGTCAGAGCCAGAGGGAAACAAAACAGCTCAACAACAGAAAGCCTGGTACTAAATGAGAAGAAAAAAAAAAAAATCACTTGTCTTCTTTTACTGTCATTCCTGTGATAATAGAATGAAGGGCTGCAAGTGCAGAGGGTTTGCCGTGGGGTAGCAAATGAAGCTTCATCAGATGATTCACAGCCAAGCTAGGCTGACAGTACTCATCTCAGTTAACAGCACAAAAGGAGCTTGGTTTCCTTAGTACAGATATTCCCAAGCCACTTGCAGATCAAGACTGCCTTCTTCTCAGCTGAAAATTTCAAGATCTTCAGGGATTCACCAAGGGGAAATTACTGTATGGCCTTTAAACACAGCACTGCCTGGGCCTGTGATGCAGATGGTGCATAAAAAAACCCTGTGCTTTTAGGGCTATCAAATCAACGCTGTTCAGGAACATACAACATTAGCACAATGGCTACTGGCTGATGAGCAGGGAACACCCTCTCTCTGCCACTGCTGCTGGACATCACTTTGTGAAGAGAATTATTATTTGTAGTTTAGTTGCCAGAGCTACACGTTATTTCTAATAAATGCTTGCCATGCTGGTATTGTCCCTACAAGTATTGTTAAAGGAAACATAAACTGTTAGTGGTATTGTCCCTACAAGTATTGTTAAAGGAAACATAAACTGTTAGTGCAACGCTTAGAGAGTACAAGTGTTTTTTGGCATCTCACTGATTAGAAATGCAAATTTGGGAAACAATTAACTAATATATTAGAAACCAACAATTTGCATAAAGCTTCTCAGGTCTTTTCAATTACAGCTGCAGTAATTTCCCCAAGAAAACACTTAAGGAACCTGTGCTGAACTCTACAGCCCATGGAGCAAGCTCCCAGTCTCTCTGTCTAGAATACACATTAGAACTTTGTTTCACACGGAGGCAGCTAAAGCATAAATTAAAGTCAAGATTTTCAAAAATAGGTGAGTGAAGCTGGCTCCAGTTTCATGACGCCCAATGGTGGTAACACAAACTCAGTCATCCTTGCTCAATCCGTGACACCAGGCACGCGCTGGCTTTCACGGGAAGGTGTCAGAAGAAAGAATGCTGTACTCCCTGGTGAGCCTCATCACAATGCTCCTGGGGCCATGATAGCATTGCAGAAAGAGCCTGCTGCTTATGTTCCCCACACCTGGAGAACTAGAGATACTCATACAGGCCTGCCAAGAAATTTTAAGGTCTAAAACCAAATGTCCTAAAGTACAAAGCACTTGAAGAGAGGAATTATTTGTGCACAACACAACACCTCGTTCTGCACTTGAACTTATGTGTAGGAAAGCATTAGTCCAGCTACTGCACGGCTCAAAATGAAGCCCTGGGCGTTTAGTTCCAGAGAAAACTCCAGACCAAGGGCTCAAGTCTTGCCCATGACACCAACCAAACCCTCTGGGCATTCAGGATTGAGGTTCGCTGCTCTCCCTATTCCTGATGACCATTCCAGGCCTTGGGACCTGTCTCCAGGCAAGCAGAGACTTATTTTAGTCATTAAGCTTTACTGGCTCTGTTCATTTATAATCACACAGAAATTTCATATTGTAAATCAATGGCTGTCTTGTCCAGATCTTGAAAACCTTACTCAGACAAATTAATTCTTCCTCTGGCAGGCAGTCAGTGAAACTGCTTGCTTGAGTAAGAATTATTTACATGAGAAAGAGTTTACAGTATCAAGTCCATTAAACTCTTAGTTTGTCAGGTGAAGGGAACAGATCTGCACTTCAAACTGTTCCTATTCCACTCACTAGAATTTCTGTGGCTTTTTGTTCTGTTTCAGATCATTCACTTATTTACTCTGAGCTTACTGTGCCTTCTGTCAGTGTCAATATGGCTCAGCTGGCAGCAGATGCTCCTCTAGATCTGGGCACGCTGGTGTGAAATAACGAGAATGGAATAGGAATCGATGCGAATTTTTGCCTGCAACCTGAACTGAAACCTTCATGTTTATGGAACTCTGCTTCTAATTTGTGTACCAGCTCCAGAAAATATTCTCATTTTAAAAATACATCAGGTCTTCCAGTTTAGCTGGAGGCCATGAGTACTGGCAGGGTGAGGAACAGCCCACTCTTTTCAGTTTGCTAAACCCATTTTGTTAAAACATTAAGTTCTGGAGTTGTTGTTCGAGGAAACGTGCCTTCACAAACCCTTTGAGGCTTGCCCATCCCCAGTCAGCTGAAATGCAAGGTCCCACCAACACTCAGGTTCAAGAGGAATCCTGCTATCTCATAACAGGATTTTTTTTAACATCTGAAAATGCTCTGGAGATGAGGATGGAGGATCTAACTGGACTCCCTCACTGACGTGCATTCAAAGTCATCAGAGTAAGGAAAGGGGCAGAGTGCTTTATAAAGCAGACTGCCTCTTGTGCTGTGCTCCTGAAACTAGCTCTCTGATTTTTAGATACCTCCTGAGGCTTTAAATAAACAGAACTGCACTGCCTGTTTTGCTTAGCTCCCCAGTGGATTTAATTTTAGAAGAATGGTGCCACTCAATATTCAGCGTTGTTTGGGTGAAATTACAAAACAGAAAAACAACGCAATAGCACCTGTAGCATCCACAGAACGTTAAAATATGAAAGGTTGTATCTGTTCAATCATTTAAACCATCCAATCTGCTGGTGAAAGCTATTACATTGACATCATATCCAAAGACTCCCTAATCCATTCTAAATTTTGGATTCCTTTGTTAGATTACCTAATGAGAGCAGTTCAGTAAGGAAATGCAAGTCTCTTGATACAATTTTTATTCAACAGACTTGTTTTCTTTCCCAGATCCTTTGCAGACTTTCCACCCAAGAATTCAGCAGTTTCACCTCCAAGAATTAGCTTATCTAGGGGAAAAAAGTTTCTGAAACCAAGGTTTCAGAAGCATAATCTAAATATGACAACTTTTCTGTTTCCTTTATCCCTGCTTAGCTTCCGTACCACATGCCATGTTTATTCTGCTTTCCAGGACTCATCCAGGTGTCTCTGGTTTCAGTGCTGAGAAGTCATGCCAAGAGGATGGCATTCAGGCTCTCCTTGACTGAAGTAACAGTTTCCTTAGGAAACCCCCTTCAGTTGCGCTGCAGTTCCCAGAAGCAACCATAAACCTCAGAATCTTGGGGGTTACAACTCTTTCTCCTTGACCACTGACTCCCCGCAAGTTTTGCTTCGTAGATGCCTTTTGCCTGGTAACACTGCAATGTGTAACAAATGCAATGTGAACTTCTAGAGTCAAGCTGGATTCTCAGTTTTTGCACCTGATTATTTGCAGTAAAAGTTCTGCTAGGAAAAGGATGCTTTTGTGGATTTGCAAGGATGTAAACAGCCAGAAAGCAGGAAATATTTCTCCTGAGGCTGCCAAGTAGGAACAGAACTGAATTTACTTCCTCTTAACACTGTCGCAACTACAGGGTTATGTGGAGATAAAAAGACACAAAAATGTGTTTAATAAAGTCACTCCGAATACCCACACATGGCAGATCTGTTGATGATGCCAGCCTAGATTGATGGATAGTCATTTTTTGGGAACTGAGCTGCCCTTTACTTACTTTTAGCATAGGATCTGACAAATTTTGTTTGTCCTAGCACTGCAGCAACAGCCGAGGCTCTGGGTCCTCCCCTGCAGCAACAGGCACACACAAGAACAGGCGTAGGAATGTGCATACTCAGGAACAGGCACACTTCCATCTCCTTGTTCAGATTTTCCTGCAGCCCATTCTCACTCCAGTCCCACTCTCTCACCATGGCCACTTTTTCCCTGTATATCCTTAATCAAGGTTAACTGATACTTTAGGGTATTTCTCATTGGAGTAGCAACAGCCTCCTGAAAACCAACCCATACATCAATGGGATGCAACAAGAGGACTGAGCAGTGAGGGCACATCTTTCTCAAGCTGTTGGCTTGTTATTGCCCAAGTGTAGATGCCTACAGAAGAGCATAAGAAAAAGGGAATTTTACCCCTTTATTTTCCCAACACACTTCCCCAGCCTCTGGTGAACCATCATTTCAAGACATTTCTAAGCCAAACATGACATCATCCTATTTTGCAGTACTTTTCTTTCAAGACTTTACCTAAATAAAAACCTAAAGGAACCCACCAAAATGATAGCATCCTCAGCATCCCACTGCAGTTCCCCAGCTGAACATGTGCTGCGTGGAAAACACCTTCTGCAGATTTAATAAATGTGATGAATCCTTGTGTTTCAGTGTCATCCTGGGTTAGTTTCTACTCAAATTCTGAGTTTGTTTTCCAGTACCAGCCCACCCCTGTTGGTTTGGGGAGTCCTTGAAGACTGTCTTTGATTGCTCCAGCATCCTTGTTGAGATGTGGGCATTGAGAGGCAGCAGCAGGCTGTGGGCAACATCTTTGGGGTGAGGCATCCTGTCGGCAGGTTAGGGAGGGAGCGTAAGGAGGCAGAAGCACTGCTGAGTCACTGTGACAAGAACTGCTCATTAGCTCAACCTGCAGCACAAGAGGGAGGGGAAGCCCTTCTGGGCAGAGGTAGGGAAGGCAGAAAGCTTTCTAGAAGGCAAGGCAAGTGCAGGAAAGAAGCTGAGCTTCCATAATAGTATTTTCTTTTAACTAAGCAAGTCTGGAAAGCTATCTCACTTCTGATCTTGAAGATGTTACATACATATCAGGGAAAAAAAAGCGCAACAACTCAAATATCCACATAAATACTACCATGTATATTTTCCCAGCAAACTGCAAAAGAGCCTGTCCCTCCAGGGAGCAGGCACATGTCACCCCACAGGCACGTATGCCACCGGTCACAACACGTAGCACCCCGACCAAATTTAGGAGAGGAAAGCAGCACATTTCTCATCGGCTTTGCTGAATCACAGCAACGTAATCCATCGTTTGGTGATCTGAATGTACGATCCCAGCTGAACACGCCGAGAACCTGGCAGTGCTCTTATTCTCACACTTTGCAACTCATGCCGTCTGCTCAAGTCCCTATCTGCTTACAACTCTCGCTTGCCAAACATGCTTTGCCACGTGACAGTGAAGAGTTGTGAGTAGCCTGGAAGTCTTGGAACTCAGTATTCCTTGTTTGTTGGCGTGGGGCTGAAATGTGATGCTGGAAGCAAGCGGTGTGCATTCCAGGTGCCAAACTGTCAAACTCGGGTCCAGCTCCAAATTCTGCCATGGCTTTTTTTTTTGTTTTTCAGCATCATGCTGGTTTTGTGTCACTATGACCCCAGTGAGCAGAGCAATAGACTGAAAAACTGGGCCTTGTGAGATCCATTGCCATTTTGACTGTATTTCTGAGCTTGTCGAGTCCCAAACTTCTGCTCTGAGCAACACCTGAAGTCTGAGCTTATAAAGACTTTCTGTCTTCTCACCCAAGGGCTTTAGCACTGATCAGCAAATGATTAATAAAAAGTGGATGCATTTTTAGTCTTTTATCTACTTCACATGTATATTATTTATCTTACAGGACTTTGAAACTGTTCTTGCACAAACAGCAATTTCACTGCTGATTTTTAACAGCTGGTCTGTTAGGAAACCATTGCAAAGGCATCTAACTGCAGGTCAGTCAGGATCTGTGCCGAGCACAGTCCTGAAGCATCAATTTCTCATGCTTGGGCTCCTCTATGAGGCCTCATTTTAGAAGGTGCTGAGCATCCTCAGCTCCCACGCCCTGCAGTGAGGGACGGATGCACAGCAGCACCTCTGTGGATTTCAGATGCCTGGGGGATGACTTGTAGAGAAAAGCAGCTTAATAGCTCCAAGGCTTTCTGCTTGCCGAGTCTCCTAATAAGTCTCCCATGGGAGGGTGATGCCCTCCCCACTTTGCTGATGGAGACAGAAGGCAGGCTGTCTCCTGAAATCCGGAATCACACTGATCCCAGCAGAGGCAAGCACCTGAACAAAACAGCACCCATCTCTCTGCCTCACCACTCAGCAGCAGCACATATCTCATTAAGGAAGACCTGCTGCAGGAAACCACTCTGCTGCCCAGGTCCCCAACCCCCAGGAGTGTCCCACATCGCAGAGCAGAGCCAGACAGGCACAGCAAGCTCAGCCACAGGCTGCTGCTCCCTCCAGTGAGTGGGAGACAGGTCTGCGAGCAGCAGGCTCTGCAGTTACACTGCTGGGCACAGGCCAGTTCACAAATAATCCCCCAAAAGGCAGGTTTCCCTGGTAATAGGCTGAGCCTGTGAGCTCAGCCTGAGCCAGGGAGCACCCATCTGGGCAGTGTTATCAGGAGCCTGTGATGCTGCACAGACACCCACCAAGCTTCTTGCCCCCATGCCAGGCACTGGCCAGCAAGCACCTCTGAACTGGTACACTGCTGTAAGACTGAACCAAGTACAATTCTTTGCATCTGCTGAGCTTAGCTGCTGGCATAATTTAGAGCAGTGTCCCTGGCTGAAGGTGTCAGAAAACATTTATCAGTTCAGATTGGTCCTACAGTGCTTGGGAATCTCCTCTGAGCATGCTCCTGTCCCAGCGTTGATCCCACACCTCGCCTGCCCTCTCTCCCATCTTTGCTGTGGGGCAGCGGGTGCTGTCAGGGCTGTCGGCAGGCACTGGGTGGTGGGAGGGCCAGAGCTGCCCTCCTGGCTGTGAGGATGCTGCACGTTTATCCAGCAGAAAGCAAGGTGTGGCGATGGAAAGAAAAATGGGCTGCGGCTGTATCTAAGATTCTGTCGTTGAAGAGAATGAACTATATTAAGGTATAGTCTGCACTTGAGCATTCATGGTAAAAAATGATTTATACTGACGTGCAAATTTAACTAGATGAAGTTTTTGATTATTTCCCCTATCTCTTGGTTTGTGCTATTTCCCTGAGGTGGAAAAATGCTCTTTGCCAGTAATTCATTATAAATGCTCCAGCCATACCCATTAGCTACAGCAGGTCTCCACCGCACTGCTCAGTATTAAAATATGCACAAACTTCTCTTCTCTCCAACTCACCAAAACCAATTTTTGAATCACTCTGAGAATTTAATCACATTTCAGTTCTCTTGGCTATAATCAACGTGCACGCTTCATACAATATTTACTTTCTGTGCAGGTACCAAACTTATATATGACAATCTGTTTTACATATACAGGACAATGTTAGCTGAATGCTCTCTCAGGATAAATTATATATAAATTTCTGCACAGGGTATTATATCAAAGTGCTCCTTAAATCCATGTTAGCTCTGCGCCATGTACATCAGACAAGAAATGGCAATATTAAGCCATGTACAGCAGCTCTATTAACTGAAAAATACCGGACATCCCAGAACAGCTAACAAAGCAACTCTGCAGTGTAGCACACTTCCTAATACCCACCCTACAAAAGGCTGAATGCCCTGAATTTCCAATAAATAAGCTGAAATAAGCTGTAGGAGGGAGGGACAGACACACAGTCAAGGCAAAGGACTACTCTTAAGACTCTAGCCAACCTGGGAAAAACTGTAAGCTTACTCGAATATATGACACTATTAAATCAAATGCTTTGGCAAATCACAGGCACCCAGAACAAGATAAGGTGGAAAACAAACACTCCTGACAAGCTGAGCTGCATGGCTCCTGAGACTGGCCGGAAGGATGCGATGAGCAGCACACAGTTAATTTTACTGTTTCTGACAGTGCACCCAGGCTAAACAAGCACACAATTACATGGGCTGAAATATTCTATAGGAGATACATACGTTTCACTAGCAATCATTAAATGTTTTTTAAAAATCTGGCATGATAGATGTTCCCAGGTTGTTGGGTTTTATTTTTAATTTGCTGTATTTTGGGTTATGCTTCAGCCTGTGTAGAACTGAAGCAGCACACCCAATTCTCTTCACCTGCCTACATGCCTTCCCATTCATGAACTTCACTCAGCCGCTGCTCTGGCTCACTGTGAGCCTCCTCTGCCACATCACAATCACTTTAATGAGAAAGCAATAGCTCTAGAACTACGTGCCTGACAAACAGATGCTTACGATTTTTCACTCATTTGTCCAAGATAACAAAAGAACACAAGGCATTCATAGGGTATGAAACCTGAAAAACTCAAGTGTGGCATTCATGGTGGTCTTCAGAAAAGATGGCTGCTCGCAGAACAGAAAATAAGTTAAAACAAAAGCCATCCTAAAATACAAAAGGGCATGATTCATTAAGTAGTTACGTAAGGCAGCAGTACCATAACACTGTTTAAGTCATCTTGCGGCAGCATGACACTGGTGTAAGAGGAGATGAATCAAACCCTGTGTTTTCATTTCAAATGGATGCTCAAGCATCAAACAGCAGGAAGAGCTATGGCTTCAAATCGCTCCTGATAATGTGCCTCCAAATAAAATTGGGAGGGTGAGTTTTGCTTGGGAGATGCAGTCACACAACTCCCGTCAACTTTGGTAGGACACTGGCTACAGAAAAAAATTTAATTTAAAAATTCAAACGTGGTGGTGGTCTGTGATATGAGGATGCGTTTTCCAGTTGGTGTGGAGGGGAGGTCCCCCCCTGCTCAGAGAGGGGTGAGCAGTGGCAGCACGGCCGGCTGCCAGCAGGACTAAGGTCGCTTCCCCCTTCCCTGCAGTCCAGGACATTTAATGTGCTTCTATAACAAATGTAGATAATTACATATTTATTTTAACATGATATCCTTTTTTTTTTTTGCTTAGCTGAGTTGCTGCCTTGTCCCCAAGGAGCTTTTATCATTACATTAAAGAACTTATTTTTGCTCTGACAGATGCTGCAAACTATCTATAAACTCTGGCAGCCAACTATAGATATCTGTTCTCTGCAAATTTATTATACATCACTGATCCCCCCATGGAGCAAATTCACCTCATTCTTGAGTACAGCCACTGGATCAGAAGCAAACCCCAGTGCAGACTACCTGTGAGGTCAGACACCTGAGTCCCCACCCCGGCAGAATGCTGCGGAGGAAGAGTCAAGGCCAAAGGCAGAGCTCAACAAATAAGCAAATGGCTCTGCCAACAACTGCAATGAATTGTGGCTAGGACGTATTTTCTACATATGCAGGGCACCCAGAATCAACTAAGTCAGTTTTGTTGCTGCACAGCCCAGACCTAAAAAATGTATCATAAGGAATAAACCACAAGAATTCACCATAGTCACTAAAAAGAAAAGGAACTGTGATTTAATACAGCAATTTAGTGCAAGATGCATGGAAATGGGACACCTGGTGTGATAGCCCTAATGTGCTTTCCATTGTGAGTGTGGGAAAGCACCTAGCTGAGCCTCCATTTATCCTCCTGTATGCCAGATGTCTTATTTACCTATATACCACTGGGGTAATTGCCATGAACTTAATGGCTTCTTTATCAGGAACAGTATTTTGGAACTGTTTCAGGCTAAAAGGTGCTATCAGGTGCAAGGCACAGACAGCAGCACGTGGTGAGGAATGGGGATGACACGTTAGTAGGGTGCTTTTCAAACCACTTGCCAAATGAATCCATAACCCTCGGCAATGCAATCTAAAGGAAATGGTTCTGCACAGACACAAGCATGACTGCAGCACTAGAGTCACAAAAAAGCTGAAAGCAAGTGGTCATGACATAGATCACAATATTCCCTCTCCCTATCACACTGCATCGTCAATGCTAATTCCATTTCTCTCTGGAAATGGTGCACCTATCTGTTACAGTTATCTACAATTTAAGTATATTTCTATTTTTCCCTATATTCTTGCTTCAGGAATTTGACAGTGCTTTGTGGGCCTTTTGCTCCCAATCAATCCCATGTTGCCATCTGTCTGCTCCTGACAAATTCCATTCAGGAACACATCCCTGCAAGTGCTTGGAAACCCTCAGGATGTATAGATGGATGTCATTTACTTGAGCTGATCTGGTCCCCAGATTCCCTGTTGGCATCCCTTGAACAGGTGAGCGTTCAGCTGGTATAACTCAGCTGAGCTCTCTTGGGACTCATTTACATCAACCAAGAACCCAGTCCAAGACATAGAGCTAATTTCCCATGCATCAGGCTGTCAGACTGTATCCCTGGCTGACAGGACCATTATCAGCAAAAGAAGTGCTAGAAACACTTCAAAAAACCTGGTGCTGGAACTGCAATTCCAGCAACCTATTTGCATAGCAGGTGAAGTAGGGGCAGATGCTTCTCACCAGCCCTTATCCATTCTCTAGGCACATCGACAGACACGTGAGCTAGGTTTTGCCCATTGAGGCAAGCTTCTTGCCCATCAAGACAGTTTCTTGCAATTATAGTGAAGGACAAAACAATCAAACCAGAAGGCATCAGGTGACAAACCCAAGATTACTGAGAACTTTGGTGGAAACTTTCTTTGCGAAAGTAGATCAACATTAAATGGACACCTGTCTTTGTGAACAGTATTTAAAATACACATTTGGGACACAGCAACGTGACAGAAGTCCATTTAAGGCCTTGCCAAGACCTTCAGGTTCAAGAGGAATAAAAGAATAAATGTAAGAAAATATATCTGCCTAATAAACAAAAATGACCATTGCTACTAAGGGGAAAATAAAGGGATGTCACCAGTTAATTTTGTAACAACATAAACTATTAAATTCAGAGACACTAAAGAATTCAAGGAAGATGCTATTTATTGTGACATATCAGACCGCACGAAAACCTATCCCTAACAAATGCAAATATCAAAAATTACAAGCAAAGTGAATCTTTGAGCTCTGCCTAAGATGCCTAGATACACATCAAACCAAAAGCAGGATTTAATCTAAGGAAGGATTCTATTCTGCCTGTCCTTCTTACATTGAGGGATACTAGAAGCAACACTTCATTGTCTCAGTGGTCCTTTTGACTTCGGGGTCATGTCTCATTTTCTCAGGAGAAACTACTTTGCTGTGAGGGTGATAGAGCCTGGAAGAGGCTGCCCAGGGAGGTTGTGGAGTCTCCTTCTCTGAAGACATTCAAAACCCACCTGGATGTGATCCTGAATGACCTAACCTAGGTGATCCTGCTCTGGCAGTGGGGTTGGACTAGATGACCTTCTGAAGTCCCTTCCAACCCCGAACATTCTGTGGTTCTGTGATAAAGAGCAGTTACTGCTCCACTGTAGGTAACAGCGGCAGAATCCGTCCCCATCCCATTTCATGCACCTTTGCAAAGCTACATCTGATTCTTCCAGGAACTGACCTGCTCAAACCAAGCATGTTTGCTTAGCATGGTGATGGAATTTCACTCTATGTACAAACCTCTCTGTCCCACCCTGGGATGCTCCCCAAGAAGGAGCTGAGCCCAAAACTCGGCACTGGGCAACTGGGCAGCCAGCACAGAGTGTGGCTGAGGATGCTGATGGAAACAAAAAGGCACCGCACACTCAAACGTATGTTTGCAGTGTGCATGTAAATGACACCGTGCAGTCAGAGGAGCATGACTACACAGGATTAAGGGGACTTTGCACGATCTGGCTGTGTGGCTGCTGCCCTGCAAACGGATCGGTGGATTAACCGCACTAAGCAAACAGCCAGAGCAAAAAGAACAGCAGAGTTCGATGCCCTTCACTGAAATTTTACTTTGCTGCACAGCATAACCGGTTCTAATTTGCTTTCGTTCTGGCAGATACAAGAGGAAAAAATATGCAAAGCTGTCCCTTGTCCCAGCTGTCAGGATTGTGAAACAACTGAGAGATTTGAATAAGTTTACTTAATTGTTATCAGTATTAAAGGCACCTTAAGGGAATCATTCATAGAAGAGAATAATTTGTCGTAGATAATAAATTACATTTTCCTCTATTTTCCTCCTTGGGAAAAAAATCTATTAAGACTTTCTAATTAAAGTTCCTGAACGTAGTTCAACTAAATGTTTTTAATTGATAAATGGTCTATTTTTTAAATGTCCTTTTTTCTTTTTTTTTATAAAACCACTGTTTGTTCTCTTGAGAAATGCCACAGAAAATTATTAACTGTCATTCTTTATCAAAACTGATAATAATACAGTTTTTTAGTCACTCAGCAACTGGAAGACATTAAATTTTGGCACCCACTTCCATCTGGAAATCCTGGCCAAATAAAAAAAAAATTACTTTCTCTAATCCTTGTTAATAACAGTAATCAAGATTCTACAGGATGATATGAAATGTGTTCAAGCAGGCATGTGATTCACGAAGTTGTCTCTTTCCCTCTGCACCCCACACTGATTAGCCCAATCAGTCCACAGTGACCATGAGCAACAATAATTTCTGATTGGGGTTTTGGTTGTGGGTTTTTTTTTTTATTTCACACTTCAGGATCACTATTTTGCATCATCAAAGGCACCACAGTTTGATTCCGTACATCCACATGTATTCATAATGGAAATACAGTAATAAACTTAAAACAGACTGTCACCACCAGTAAATACTGATTTTGCCATCAAATCTCATGTTTATAAGTTATAACCCTTAGAAGAATAAATTATCCATTTACTAAGTTCTTATTATAATTTGAGTGAGAACAAAATTGGAAATGTTTACTTACTGATGTATATAGGTATCCTTCACTATTCATTGCCAGATACAATTTTGTTTGAACCCCCTGAATCGCCACCACTCGTAAACCCACAGGTATGAGGTTAAACAAAGCTAGGAGAGAAAGGAGATGGAGAGCACAATTAATCCTTTAAAGTATGCAGGTTAGATAGAGAATTAGACCACAACTACCAGAACAAAATACAAAATGCCCATTCATGCATATATTAATTTGTGGTGCCAATCTGCGGGTGCTGTAGAACAAAACTGCTACTATCGTGTTCTTCTATAGCAATTTCCACCAACAGTTCAGAAATTATCTATAGGGGATATCAACATATCTCCCCCACGCTGAAGATGGTGAATTAGAGGTACTGAGAGCTAAAAGGACTTATCGGCCTCATGAGCAGAATCCAGGGTATGCTGAGTGGAGTTGAACATACTTAATTTGACTTATTGGACTTTTTTTCTGACAGTAAGTGGGGAAAAAAAAAAAAAGAAGAAAAAGAAAAAAAGCTAATCCTAAATCAAAAAGGTTTTCAAGATGATAAAAACTTTTTTTTGTTGCAAATTCCGATCAAATTCAGTAAACATTTTTGACCAACAGGAGCAAGATGAAAATCAGAAAAGTTAAAAACCTTCAGTAATGTCTCAAAATGTTTCCACAAAACTCACTGGGATTTGTTGTTTGGGGTTTTTTTTCTCTTTTGGAGCAGAGAATGGGTTTGAAGAAACAGAGTTAAATAACTTCAAACTGAAATGAAATGACAGCATATTCTTTAGATCGAGTCCTAAATCTGTGCTTTCAAAACCAAGCTGCTTCGAATATTCTGCTTGCATTTATGCTTGGATACATGCTAATAGTGGCAGTATTTATAAGCAGAGAAAAGTCTCTTCAAAAAATTAAGATTCTGGTTTGTAAAATGGCAAATTAAAAAAAAAACAAAACCAAAACCCGACAAAACAAAATACCAGCTAAGCTCTGCCACAGCTTAGATTCATGGATATGTTAAAATTGAACACAAGTAATAATGAGTTGAATACAGTACTCTGGGTTCAATACACAGGATGAAAAATAAAGGGGAGTTAAGAAAATTTTCAAGAGCTGTTATCGTAACCCAAAGCATCTCCTTCCAGTCGGCTGTATAAATGCAGAGGCAGGATGAAGTAATGCCAAACTGGCTCTTATTTCCAGTGATTTATTACTTGGCTGGAAAATTCTGGCCTGCTTCAGGCTGAAGTTTGGTATTTATGGTCACCGTCTGAAGCCAATATAAAACTGAATTATGAATTTGAAATATTTTTATTATTTTCAAAAGTATAAGCTAAAAATTATGAGCCATTATAAATTCCTTTTTCAGCCTGACAATCCCCAAATGATCATATTTAATTACAAGAAGATTTGCAGCTTGCCAGGATTTAATACAGACCCTAAATTCTGAGTGTGGGGTTGTCAAGAGCATATGAAAAATGGAAAGAGCAAACATATGCATGTCCTGCTTCCATAAAGGCCTGGCCAGAGGTCAACACTGTGCATTGGGGTTGAAGGACCGAATTCTGGTGAAAACAGACTCTAGCCATGCTCAGGGCTGGGCTGAGCCTGCCCCACTACCAACTACAGCTGCTCTGCTCTGAGATTGGGGCACCTTTGAGCACTGAATTTCCTACAACAGTCAAATCTAGCAGAGCAGGTAGAAATATCCAGAGCTAATAAATAAATGGAGGAGATTATAAAATCATGCCTGTGTTTTTCTATCCCTCTCAAACATACGAGCGTACGTGCAGACACAAGCACACACACGTGCAGCCCCTTCTTGCTCACCTCAAGCACAAAATCAACAGAAATGGCTTTCTCTTCAATAAAACAAAATCCTCTAGTTTTGGGCAGTTCCTGGCCAACAAAACTCAGATTTTCAGTAAGGAAAATGTTAAGGGAAATGGAGTTTTCATTTGTTCTATCAAATGCTCAAATGTATTTGGCAGAGAAAATACTCCCTGCCTGACTCAGTAAACACTCCCTTGGAGAGCCCTCTTTTACAGTTCAACCCCAAAAAGCAGCATCTGATCTCCATGTAGGCAGGAGAGCACAAGCTAAAGCTCAATGTCCAGACAGAACCTGGAGGTCTTTTTTGAAAGGTGCTTTCTTAATGGCATATTTAGGAGTAGGGCAAGTGTCTGGGTATTTTCAGCGCAATGGTATGAGTATGAGCACCACTGTAAACAGTGCTACGAACCTGTGAGTAGACCAGCTGAGGACAGGGCAAAGCCTGGGACAGTTGAGAAGATACAGCTTGCAGCCACAAGCCACAGAGACAGGCTTTAGTGAGTGATTGCTGGCTGTACTGTGCTTGGCAAAGCCAGCAGAGATAGGAGGTGGAGCGACTCCTGCCAGGGGAAGGCTGAGGCACCCACTGAATGGGTGCTCAGCTGCTTCCCTCAGCAGTTGAACATGTTTTCCTGCCATAGACTTACTTGTTCTGTTTTGAGGCATGCAGCCCCCTTCTCTGCAAGCCCTCAATGCCATGGCCAACAGATTTGAGATGCCCTGATGCGGACACATATGACAGAAAGGGTGGCAAAATAGCCAAGCCACAGGAAAATAAATTGCTTACTACTATGATCAGTTTGTGTTAGCATAAAATAATGCATAGTTATTTGCATCGTAGCCTTTCCCTATTACATTTGCTGTTTAAAATAAGGATACAATATCTGTTGCAATAAAAAACCTGGCGATGCCTAAGGGAGAGATGATCTTTGCTATGGCCCTTGTGCAACACAAGCTGACAGAGAATTAGAGCTGCAAAATAAGAGGCAGCAGGACACAGCTGGGTTTAGGAACACACATATTACTGTGAAGTCAGTGCCATCCTTGCCTTGGCCACCTGGACTTCCGCACGCTTTCTGCAGGGTACTGTTTCCTATATTTCCTTATTTTATCTGTCTTGAAATCTCTTTGTCTTGCCAAAATTGGGGAATAAATTCTGCCTTGCTTTGAAACCTTGCCCTCACACATTTAATGATGGGAAAACCTGTTTCTTAGCCAGGAATTCTTTTCCATGAGGCATTTCCTCAAATCACATGGACTCTTGGCTAAAACTGGTGAAGTCTGGTTCCTCAAAAGCATGTCTCTACTGCCTAAAATGTGCTCCAAAATCTCAGCTTTCTTTTGAAGTCCCTGCAATTGTTTCTGTGAACCCTGCATGCAGCAGCAGGTCTGCAGAGCTTGAAATAATTGCTCCCAAGTCAGAAGCCAAAGGGGATCTTCAGGCAAACTTCCCACTCAGCTCTAGGTAGCAAATGATGGAGAAGGTGGACTCCTGTGCCCAGGTTGCTGTCAGGAGCACAAACCAGCAACTGGCTGTCAGGGGCTGCAAGGTCTCCTCAGCCCTACCAGAAACAGGGAAGAGTAAGCTGAAATTTAAACAAGGCTGATCAGTGCTCTGCCTGGAGACAAGGTGGACTATGCCTGTGGTTTGCTCTACAAAATGCAGGTGCAGACTCCTAGTGCAACCACAGCTGCATATGAGGATGGGAACAACCCCTTATTGTTAAGGGGGGGTGGGATGTGCGTGTGTGTGTGTGTGTTTATTGTCACATTGCCCTGCAAAGCAAATGGTCTTAAAGCAAATGTTCAGTGAAGGTGACAAATGGGACCAGCAATGGTATCCCTCAAGGGGTGCAAAGGAAGAGAGAATGGACTGGAGAATGAGTCTCCTCATGTTTGGAGGGGGCTACAAGTCCTGTGGCTTCCCTGCAGTTCATGAATATGGGCTAAGTGAGAGATGTCTGCAGGTACTGGAAGGAAGGATTTCAGAGGGCCTGATCTTAATATTCATGTAAGCAAGGCTTTGGGGGAAGTCCCTTATGTGGACTCTGATCCACAGCATAAATCAGTCTGTCTCGCCAGCTCCATTAAAAATACTGCAATTAAAATGAATTCAGGGCTGCAGGACACCCAGGTCTGTACGCTTACGTTATGTAAAAGAATATAGACAAAAGCAGGAGGGTTTTTTAATGAGGGTTTTTTTTAAAACCCTCTGCTGTTCTGAACACTTAGACACTGTAGCCCAGCTGCAACCATTTCTGGGATACTTCCATTATATTTAATTATTCAGCATTTTGGAAGGTTGGTAACCAGCAACAAGGAGTTCCTATGATTTGCTTTGTAATCTGTCTCATTATGGTAAATTTAAGGACACAGTGAAAATAAAGATATCTTAGAAATGGACACCTTTTTATTTCCAGAAATTTTATCTTGTTTCAAATCTCAGAATCTCAATTGGAGGGATTCCAAGCAAATTATTTGAATGAAACAATTAAAAAAAAAAGAAAAAAAAAGAAAAAAGAAGGGATTTCAGATATTTGCTCTGGTGCATTAAGAGGTTATAACATGCTTTGATATAAAAAGTAAAGTTTACCTATTTCTTCTTCTTTTTTTTAAGATAATTAACAGAATTACTCTTTTAAGATCATTAATATTAGATCATTCACTGGAAAGAAAAACAATGTTTAAGGTCCTGAAGGATAATTGTTAGAGTGAATTTTGTGGCTGCATTGAGGAGAACCCAGTAAGACGGCAGCAGCCACTCAGCACTGCACTGATCTGGTCTTTGTGCTGCCTTCTCCAGGGGTGAGGATGGGACCTGGAGCCAGACCTCAGGTGTCCCTACTGACCCTACGCTTGGGCTCTACCCTAAGGCCAGCATCTGCCAGGGCAGGAAAGGCCAAGAAGCCTCCCCCAGCAGTGTAACTGCTTCCCTTCTGCTGCTCAGAAATTAACACAAGAAGGATTGAAGAGGGAAAAGGGTGGGAGCAAGTGATCGGACAAAGAAGATAAGATACTTCCTACTGCACCTAGCACTTACTCTGCCATATTCAAGTGCCCTGTAAAGTGAAAACATGTTTTGCCAAAGCAAATGATTTTCATATGACAAGGATGGCACTTAAACCAGTGTTTTTTAGTAATTCAAAAGGAAGGGCTGACTGTTGATTTTCTAAGTTTGTTGTCTAAGTGGCCTGAAATACTTCCCCCAAATTCCTTGTGCCTCCTAACTCTTTTCTCCAGAACAGAAACATAATTTAAGGTAAACTGTCTATGTGAAACACTTAAACATTTTATTTACACACACCAAATCTATGCTGTAGTCATCTTTTCTTGTTTCCTATTAAATTCTCAGAGTTGTACAAACAAACAAACCAACCAACCAAACAAGACAAAAGCATCCAAAGCTTTTTCACACAAAAGCCGAGGGAAATCTGGCTGAAAGCTGAAGGTATAATTAAGTTCAGAAGGGATAAAAAAATAATAATAATAGGGAAATATGAACTTTAAAATGATGATGAACTTGCATTGTGTGAAATAACACGGCTCTGTTTGAATGAGCCTCAGTTTGAGAGTGGAGATAGCGTTATTCTATTTCAGGCACTCTGAGTAGGCGAGCAAATTTTCCCTGTTGGAAAAAAAAAAAATTTCTAATAAAATCCAAAGGACAGCAATGAACTTCTCTAGATTACCATGGAGATAACATTTGCTTTGTTTGTCATATGTGTCATTGTTACCCCCCTCTTGTTCATTATTTCTGTAAGTGATTTTTATTTGCATTTCTCTCAGACCCAGTAAGTCTGAAAGACTTCTGCGCTGCGAGCACAGTCTTAGTGCCGCTTCCACTCACTCAGACAGCCCAGGACAACATTTTTGAATGGACCTATACGGGAAGAATGAGACACCACGATTCACAAACACACCATTTATTCTTATGTCACTTACTATAACTACTGTCCTCCTCTTTTGTTCCATCAATTGTTCCATCTGCTTGCAACTGCAAGTGGTATCCTTGCCTGCTGTATAGCTTTGTTACTATACCTTTAAGCTGAGGCTCTGTAAAGAAACAATAGTGAGATTAATGGGGGAAATCCTGATGTGCAGTTCCAAGTGAGCAGGATGCTAAAAACAAATCTCCAGGTTTCTTCTCAAGGCTGAGATACGAAAAAGACCCAAAACAAAAGCAGGACAACCAGCTTTGCAACACTTTTCCTTGGGATCAAATTTACGTCTATGAAATCAACTGCCAAAATGATTAAATGCCACTTTCGATTGCAATGTTGGTAGCACAGTAAAATCTACTTCCAGTGAATACAAATTCCGACATTGCGCTGCTTGGCCTCAGGAGCTCAGCCTTATCTCATTTAAGATTAGAAATGAGCTGGCAAAGAGCGTATTCTGCCTTTTAAAATGGTGTGAGTTCTTAAATGGAGAGGAAAAAGAGGACTACTATGATAGTGCTAATAAGAGCCACAGTGACAGTTGAGAGCCTAAATATATAGCAGCAAATGTTTAGCACAGGAACTGCTGCAGCTCTAATAAACAAACCCCCATTCCTCACTGCTCCAAAGAGTACAGAGCATCCAAAGTGATAAAATACTCAATGAACATATGGAAAATGAAGGGGGGGGGGGACCCTGGAATCCAACAATGTGTGGAACTGCAAAATAAATATTACCATAAGGGTTGAGGTAATTACCTCATCAGCTAGAAGAAGAAAGATCAAAACAATGCAGAGTTTGGACAGATTTCTTTTTTTTTCATAACCATCCTCAGATTCACAGTTAGCGAGATACCTCACACAGTTTCAGGTCATTCTATACCAAAAAGTATACGCAACAGGATCCACTGTCAAGTCTGTCATTTAAGGTATCTAGGTAATGCACCAGGAGTAATTGGGGGGGGGGGAACAAAAACGGTCTACTTCCACTGAATCCCAATGACATCTGCATTGTAGTCATTTCACACAATTATGCTTGTCAGGAGGCGATGCATCTCTGCAGCTCGCTCCACAACAACTTAACTTAATTCAGAGATAAACATACTGTGAAGATACATGTCATTCCCAACAGCCAATGTCTGGGTAAGACTCCCTGTGTTTCTAACAGAATACATCGGGGAGCTCTGCTACCGTACTTCATTTTAGTAGGAGCTGAAGGCAAAAGCTCACAGGAGTTTGCAGAAGTGTATTAATTCCTATTAGGAACCTTTAGTAAGGGTGCACAATTCAGAGCTACCAACTTTTCTGACAAGAAATTATCCCCGTCCTCACTCTGGTTATTTAGCCATAACACATCCCAAAGCTGTTTGCAAACTGCGAGCGAGGCACCTCTCCCATGGCTGCTGAGAGAGGCAGGCAGGTTAAGTGGCCAACGGCATCAATGTTTCAGCACAGCAAAGCGGTAGCAACATTACCAAAGGGTTTTGCTCCTCCCATGTACAAAAAACCCACTCAGATCAGGGACTGACTCTTCATGCCTGATCTTTTGCACTCTGACACAGAGAGCATCACACCTGCAGAGCAGCTGCATGGATGAGATTCCTAGAAAGGAACAGGGCACTGAAGCAAAACTCTGGACGGGGCCAGCGAAAACAAAAAACCTGGTCTACAGTCCGCAAGTCAAGCACTGCCCAGGCATTCTGTGAAGCAGGAAGACAAAAACATATCTATAGACCACTGAGTTATTTAACATACAACTGAAAGAGGTGTATGTGTGGGAACTTTCACTGCTAACGTCTCCCCAACAAATATATCACATGTGTTTGTATACGTGTGGGTGTAACAGAGACTGGTACACGGGTGCACATGGATGTGCGAGGCAGGTAGCAATAGCGTGTGTGTTATCCAAATAAACTTTATGAACATGAAAGGGGAAGGGATTGGGATGGGGCACCCATGTCTATCAGATCATACAAGCCAGGAGTGGCAATATCTGCACGTTCATTTTACCAGTCCTGAGACACCACTGCCCTTTTCCCCACGCCTGACGGACATCTCAGTTTGCATCAAATTAAACAAACCAACCCCCCAAAGACATAACCCCTGCCAACCTGGTCGCCGCCTTCGCCTTTTCTTGGAGCCAAAGAGTTTGACCCTGGAAAACACATTCAACTTGTTCTTGTCGCAGCTTCCCTTGCTCTTGCTGGGGCTGTTGACACACTTACAGGCATTGGACTTCTCCCGCTCCCTGGCTTGTCTCTTCTGGCGGATCAGGGAGCTGGCGATGGCTGCAGCCATGGCCGCCACCGCCCCGGCACCACAGGCAGGTCAGGCACTCGGGGTTTGCTTGCCGGCCGCGGGCACCGCAGCCAGCATGCTGCTCGGCCCGTCCCCAATGCTGGGGACGCTGCCGGGCGCCTTGGCCAACGTCACCCACCGCCAGTCGGCTTGGGAGCCCGGGAGACACCAGCGGGACGCTCGCACCACAGCCCCGGGTCAGGATGCAACAGTTTAGCTCAGGCAGTTTTGTCCGTTGAGATCTTCGCCCTTTTGATTTTCTGATGCTTTTTTTATTCCTCCCAACTTCTGGTGAGGGAAAGTTTGCAGGCAGAGGTAAGCGTTTCTACGGAGATCAAGCAGATCACTTGCAAGACTTCCCTCTGAGCTTCTCCTGACGCACTATTTCCATGCAGACACGGCACATCCACTTGGTGCAAGATCATTACATCTCTCTTAGCCCCAATTTCTCTGGTTAAGTTTGCTCCCCGCCCGTCCCCTCCCCATTCAAATCCCAGCAAACACCTGTTAGACTCCAGCAGGGGCTGTCCAGTTGCAGGGGTTTTCAGGATCCTTCTTCCTCTTCTCCCTTAAGAAAAGATCCGAAGGAAGTGCTGATGGAGACTCTGGGAAGAGGTGCCGATGCCTGGAGCCTCGGCTGCCTGCTGCTGAATGCCTCGGGAAGCCTCTTCTCCTCCACTCCTCGCAGGTGCCGCTGCCAGCGCAGCCTCTCCTCCACGGACGCGTTTGGGCTTTAGCTTTGCAACCCTTGTCACCAGGCAGTAAACAGCCGGAGCTCCCCTGACGCCCGCTGGCCAGCAGCTCAGCGCCGAGACTGCAGCACCAGCAGCACCAGCAATACCAGCAGCACCAGCAATACCAGCGGCAGCAGCGGCAGCGCTCAGGCAGCTGATGCACGAACCCGCACACACCCCGCGAGCACTGCGCTGGGCTCCGAAACGAGGCGACGCAGCAAGCCCCTTAACACCACCCTCCCCTCCTCCTCCTCCTCTTCCACCTTCTCCTCCTCTCCCAGGCAAGACAGTGAGCGGGGGACCTGCCCGATGGCTCTTTGTGCGAGGAGGCGCGGAGGGGCCCCCGGGGTGCAGGCGGGGAGGAGGCAGGGGTGCGGGGTGGGCAGCCGGGGTGCACCGGCTCCCGCTGCCCTCCCTCGCCTGCCCCCTGGGCTCTGGGTACCTGCTTCTGACAGAGTCGCCTCCTGGGGAGGTGCAGACACCCAAACAAACGTGACTGCGATGAGCAAATAGCTGGCACCGGGTTCTCGGCAGCGGAGTGAGGACACCTGGCTGGCAGCGGGAAGGTGAGTGCGGGGGGCGGGCAGTGGAGCTCCGGCCGTAGCTCTCCCCTGCCTTCTCCTCATCCTCACAGGATGGCCGCCTCTCTGCCTCACTCAGGGGCTTTTTGCCTCTCTTGTCTTTCCTTCCCCCCAGCCCACTTTACAGCTCCAGTTTTCTAGCAGCGACTAGAAAACCCTCAGGGAGAGCGATTTCCTTGTCACTGCCATGTTCTCCCCCCTCCCTTCGCCCCCACGGTGCCTCCATGTCCCCCGAGGCCAGGCTCTCATGCCAGCTGGGTTTATTCACCCCCGGCTAAGTGGGGGCCAGGCTTTGGTGGTACCAAAAGGTACCAAGGCAGGGAGATGCTGGGAGGAGTCTGGTGTCAGGGCCTGGCACCACAGTTGGGGCAATGCTCTGCCCAGCAGACACGGAACCCTGCACAGAGCCATGCCCCACGGCAGAGGAAGCAGGAGGTCCTTTGCAACCCACTCTGTGCTCTTCAGTGTGCTTTCAACTGCTGGACCCTAAAATAAAGCCGATTCAGACTAGGAACAAAGCAGAGATTTGCAGCCCTGAAGGCAAACTATTGAAATAATTTCTCCTCGAGGCACAGGGGGTTTGCAGTCACTTGCAGGCACTGAGGCAAGGTGGGATGTCCCATGAGTGGGAGGGGGGAGGTTGTGGGCTGGTTCGCTGGGGGAGCTGAGCTCAGCGAGGATTTTGATGGCAACAGGCCGCAGTTATCCCAGCCTTGGAGCTTTGTCAGGTGTGCCCTGGGCCAGTTCCAGAGCTCCCTTGAGGCTAGCGAGACAGAAGTGATGCAGGTTGGGTTGGTGTGACAGCACCAGATTCCTGATGCACTTACAGACTTGGCCAGATTTCTCAGGTTACCTGACCCTTCTTCCTCTCCTCCACATGTCCTCCAGCAAAGCCACATAGTCCTCTCCTCCCTTCCTGGGCTTGCCCACTGTGGTCCCAGGCAAGTGCAGTGGAAACCATGCCACCCAGTATCTCCACTTCAAAGAGATCAATTCAAAAGCAGTTCGCTGTACCTCTGCAAGCATTACAGTCTTTCCCTGGAATAGAAACAGCTCCCAATGGGGACAAGTCTGTTTACTCCAACTGGGAACTCCTGCCCCAATAAAAAGTGTTGCATGGCTAGGCTATAATAACAGAAATGCCCACAATACACGAGTTTTAGGACAATGTCTCACTGAGAGTACGATGTGTGCCATCACAGCCTGAGACCTTGACACCTGACATGGTATTCAATAGAATTTGGCAGCCCCACATATACCCATCCACAACACCTCTCTTCTGTACACCTACCTGTATAGTTATAGACACGCAATCACTTTTGTTTATGAGGCACTGCATGGCATCATATATACATATTAAACGAATATGCTAAATTTTTTATTTGAGTGGAACAGTAGGGTAAAAATAACCGTAATTCACAAGTTCCACCACTACCTTCATCTGCCAGTCCACATAAGACATGTGAAATCCAACCCAAGAGACAGTCAGTTGGATATTATTAGTAATAACTCATCCTACTCAACTCACCGGTAGTGTACTATGAATTTTGCCATCTTTCCACTTCCAATACACTCATGACTGAGACTTGTTTTTCCTGAGACTCACCCATTGCTTTATAAATATTTCCAGTTTGGAAAGCAGCGTTTGATCTTCAGATCAAAGCGAAGCTGCCTCATTGTGATCTGTCCTACAGGTCAGGTGACATTTCATTTTCACAATGACTAACCAGAACTCAGAATTTGCCTAACCTTGAAAATCCTGGGGAAAAGCAGTATATAAAAGCAGTACTTAGGATATCTTTCTGCCAGCATTCCAGCCTGCATGCTTAAAATCCATAATGAAAATTCATTTGCACAAATGTTCCTTGACAGATAACTAAAGAGAGGAATAAAAATAGCATATATGCATAATCAGATTTAAGTTCCAAAAAACAGTCCTCCAGTTTTTTTGCATGATCAACCTCTTCATCTATCGGCACTCCTACAAACATGTCTTCATTTACTATAAATGGCACAGGAAAATTAAGAATCTTGTTGGGAAAACGTCTTTGGTACAGGACCAGTCTTTGGACTACTTCAGTGCTACAAAAATCTCAAGGAACAGCTTTATTTTCTTTGAATGGCAAGTACTGTTCACTCCCCACCATTCTAAAAAGGTAAAGTAAAATAAAATAACATTCCAAGCAATTTTTTCAATGTAGAAGACAACCAGACACTCCTTGAACATACGTCGTCTTTCTTTGTGTGTAATTATTGTAATGGGGCACACTTAAAGCTAAAGAATAAATTGTCAGCTCCATTTCAATCAAGAATTAAGCACCTCTTAAGAAATCAACATGGGACAGACTTGTACAATTACTGTTAGAGACAGCACCGTGACCTATCTGGAGCTGCGATCTGACCCAGCAGCAATTCCACTCTTTTAAAGTGGACAAAGATCTCACCCGCTCTTTATTTATATTTTTTAACTCTCAGTCATCTGTTGAGTTCACGCTAATGATTATTTCCATGATTCTGATCATTAAAACATACTGTAACCTCCAGAAGTTCTCTGGGTTGGGCAAAAGTAAAGTCTGAAACTTGGTACCACACCCCCCCCAAACCAGGACTGGCTCTGACTAACGCAGGGCATGGTTTTCAACCAACACAAAGCATGCTGCCCTCGCTGCCCGTCTCCTGCAAGAAAACCCCACCACTGGCCCAAACTGCAAGCAGTGGTGGCTCTCTCACCAGATTAGAGGAAAAGTGCAAAAATTCTGGGGTTTGCTTCATACTCCTTGAACCATTTGCCCTGTGGCAGGTCCCAGACCACTGCGTTTCCCACCAGTTTGAATCTATACCGAGTGCAAAAGCTTCTTAATTGATCCTACACAAACAAGCAGGTGCTGAGCAAAACAAATGCTGCACAAAAATCGAGACCAGATGAAAAATCACAAGGCAGCTCCAGACGTCACTGTCATGAATCAAGCTGTGAGTTTTGCGGAGCCGCGCTGGTGTTGCAGCACGGCCGGTGCCAGCCACAGCCTGTGCGCAGAGGACCTCCTTCCCCCCACCGCTGATCGCCTCTGCTGTTCCGGCACAGGAACGTCAACAGATGTGATCGAGCACCGAGCGGAGCTGCAGAGCTGTCAGAGAAGGGAACGGGTGGAGGAGAGATGGCACTTTCCGCCTGCCTGTGCAAGTGATTGGCACACGAGTCCAACGTGTGACTCGCTGAGGCACCCAAGCCCCTCTGTGCCCTATAGAAGCATTAACGATTCTTGGGACATGTTGCCATAAGGCAGGACCTTCGGCTCCTTGCCATAAAGCGAGCACCTTGGGTCAATATATCCCATCCTCAGACCAAACAGCACGGTCTGGTATTTCCTCTTCCCCTGTAAACAAGTACCAAAAGATTCATAATAGGTCCTATATAAACAGGTAGATGCTGGGCAAAACAAATGCTGCATGCAAATCTAGACCAGAAGAAAAATCTCAAGCCAGCTGCAGACCTCACGCAGCCCAGCATAAACCCCAAACCACCCCTCTACATTTACAAGCCTGAAGCTGCTTTGACAAATAAAAAATTCAGCCTGGCATGGGATGTCAGGAGTGCCTCCTGAGGCCCTTTTCTTTTTGCTGGGGTAACATGCTACAGCTGGTACACAACAAGCAGGAAAAAAAATAAATCTTTGGGACACAAATCTATGGACTATTTCCACTGCCTACACTCCCCAAAGTAGAGCATTATTTTCTGAAAAGAGCCACCAGAATCACTTCTCTCTCTTCTCAGGTTGAGATAAACAAGACTTCATTCAGTCAGGTATGACACAGCAGCACTGAGGCCCCCAGTGATTCTTCCCTCTTCTAAGTAAACGGAATTACTATTCACCAGGAAGCAGAGCCATTCAGACCCAAGCCCCGCATCACTTAGCTCCTCCGTGAAACATCCCGTGGAAATGACTCAGCCTTTCCTCTGCAGTCAGCTCCGCGGCTGGACACGAGAGCAGCAGAACAGCAAGTGGCTGGGTGCTCTCTGCCTGGGGGATGAGCACGGTTTGCTGTCCAGCTCACTACCCCTGAAAGCCTCATTTTACTCCAGATATGAGACACATTAAGAGTCACCTAGAGGTTTATTTCTGAGTGCAAGGTGGAAAAAGGTATTAGTGGAAGAGATGGGCCTTCAGGCAGCTCCAGATCAAGAGCACAAATCTTAGGATATTTTAGTCAACAGACCAACTAGGCTACCTTAGAATTAATCTTAATAGTAAAGATCAGCTTCAATAACCAGCTGCAGACCTTTATAGGAGCTATATTGCCATAAACAGAAGCATCTTTATGTTGAGAGCATAAGGGCACTTGTAAATAGTGACATGGATAGTATATGTTTGTGCCAGGGTTCTTCGCAGAAGTGCACTGTGCAGCCCTTCTCAGCAACAGGAAAAAAAAGAAATCAAAATAAATTCCTGTGACACCAGCGTAGACATATCACCTGGACACACTTGGTTTAAAAGCTCTCTCTTTGTTCAAGGGATTAGGCAGCTGGTTGGTTTTTGCCTTCTTAGAGTACAGAATCATGAATCCCAGCACTCAAAGAGTTCCCAGTGCAAGTGGCATACAGGGCTGGATGTGCCAAAACTGGCGCCCATCCAGTAAAGCAGAGAAACACATCCCTGTCTTCAACATCTGACTCATCTCACTAGGACTACCAGGATATTTAAAAAATAATTATGCACCCGATGCATTACAAAAGATTCTCATATACTGATCAGGTTCTGTTCTCAGATTTACACAAGTTTGCTAAGAGAAGGTTCAGTGACGGACAAAAATTTGGGTCTGCTCTCCATGACTGACATGCCCTGCTAAATGCTCAGGATGGCCATGAGATCTCACATCAAGAACATCATTTTCCTCTCAGCTTCTCAGAGAAAACTCTAATGAGAGAAATCAGAGTTCTGCCCCTTCCCAGCTGTGAATTCCAATTCCTTTACAGCACACCCTCAGTCAAAACTGGATTTGATCTGACCTGATGCTGCAGGCATTTCTGGAAAAAGGAGGGCATTGTTTGAAGGTAGAAAAATGGAAATATTTTTGCCTAGGTTAATCCATATTCAGTCATCCCAAAATGTCAGCCACAAAAGATTGTCTATCTGGTGCATAAAAGATCAGTGCCAATCAGCTGGGAAAGGTCACAGAACAAACAGAAGAGATCAGCTCCCACAGCTCTGCGGGTTCCCAAATTGGGAACACGTTATTCCAGCGTCTCGGGGGCCCCAACCTGAGCCAGGAACTTGTAGCAGTGACTGACCGACTTCTCTCTGCCCACCACAAAGCTATAGCAGAAAATACTCCCACATCAGTATGCACAGAAGTATCTGTTCATTCACCTCTCAGCATGAAGACTCTTGGAAACATCCATGTAAATGACAGCATATCATCCCTGAAATATTTACATCTCAGCATGGGACACACGAGAAGCATCGTCTATATGCCACTGTCAAACTTAACATAAGGCCACTTCACACATGACAAAACACTGTAAATAGTCCTTCACAGACCCAAAGCAAGTTGCCTAGAGATTGTCACATTACTCAAATGGAGCTTTTTCCACCTTTTCGTAGATCTGATGGTTCATCCTTTGTCAAGAGCTTGACAAAAACAGACTCATTGGCTTTCCAGTGAGTTGTAGCCTCTGAGAGTTCTCCTCCTCTCACCTGCACTCAAGAATTTCTATCAGCTTCTCACAGTCGTGGTCCTTGCCTTGCTCAGAAGCTAACTTCTGCCCCACAGCTTGACTTCACATAACTAGAGAGCCCAACTGGCTGCAGTCATGTGCTTGATGGCAAGCTTGCTGCTTCCCGTGGCTGTGTTAATGATGTAAGACCCATCTGTTTTCTAATAATGAAACCAAATTACCCAGTCTGGGATCAGAAGAGCCTGGCAATGGTTTTCTGTGACTTCTACCTGACTGCCAAGATCATGGCACCAAGCTCACACAAGCAGAGCTGGTGGCACATGAAAGGGACTTCGAGCAAAAAGGGCCAGGTCTTGCATGGTGTCAGGGCTCTCCAGGAGCTGGACTTAGACCTTGCAGTGCATTGATGCTTCTGCAAATGTGCAAGGGGGGCCTTGCTCCACTCACTGTCATGGAACTGGAACCACTTCACCTGAGCAAAACTGCTGTCCTCATTTTCAGTAACCAGAAGGAAGGTATATCCTTGAGGATTAGGAAAAGGGCCATAAGCCTGAACTTCTGCGTCCTCAGTTCACCACGTAATAATGGGGATATTAATAGTGACGTAACAAGACAAACCCGACCTAAGTTCAGTGTTGTAAAAGTCAGCTTTCTCTAAGCTCATTTGACCAAATACCTGGGCTGTACAACCAAGAAAGAAGAAAGAAAAAAGAAAGGCAACTCCAGATGGCAATTCATTCCCATCCAAAAAAGCACCACTATTTTCACAGCTGCATGAAGAAAATACTACCTCTGCTTTACTGAACTATGGCTACAGGGTGATTCAGACTGTAATCTACCTAATGCAGCTTTATAATAAATAATATTTACCACCATCAAAACTAAGTAATCACTTAATGAAGGTCTATGTAGCTCAGTGTGTTGCTTCTGGCAGTGCTCAGTAATACATGTGAATACAAAACCAGCCCGAGTAGTCGCACAGTCACACTTCCCACACACACATACCTCCCAGCAATTGGCCTCATGGCAACTCCAGGCTTAGCAGGAGCTGCTGCTGGCAAGAACAGAGCAAAGGTGACATCTATAAATCATGCAGGGATTTTGATGTGAAAAATGCAACATATCATAAGTAAACAGAGGGGAATTCATTAGCATAAGTTAGATGTACTCTTTTTGTAAGCAACACGCGCAAGCAGCAGCATCGGCTAGCGAAACATGAACGAGAAATACAAGCTAGCATTTCATGTATTGGATTTAAATAGGTCTAGAGGCTAGAAAAATGGTGTATGCAAATTCAACACAAGCAAATTAGAAGAAATTCAGAGAAGTCAATTCAGAGAAGGAGGCTAATAGTGGAACATCTGCTGCTGCTCCCAATATTCACATTAGGCGGCTGTGTACATTTCTGAGGACTCAGACCTCATCAGAAAGCACAGAAAGGTTTTGTTGCTATGCAGAGAAACATTGTTCAGAAATCAGAGAAACAGATTTGAAGCTGCCCAAGCTGAGCACAGTTATTCCTCACTTAAGTCCAGCTGAACTACAACAGGGACACTTTCTTATACAGAGGTTAGATCACTGTCCAACTTGTAGCCGCATTTCTACCTCAAACCATCATAAAACTAGTAAATTAAGCTGCAGAAGTAGATACAAATATAACAACATGGTTTTAGCTAAATTCCCAGTCCTTATGTATGGCCTTCACAACTCCCCAGTCATACTCTTAAATCATGCTGAGCTAAGCTCACAGCAGAGAGACACCATACTCAACAGACACTGATATACCATCAGGATTTCTGTCCTTCAACTCTCTCCTCTTTGTTTATTACTCTCCTTTTCCACCTCTTCGTGACAGTATCCTCTTTCATTGTTTCATTAAAAATTACAACATAACGAGCAGCAGCTACAAAACCCATATCCTTCAGTTGAGGTCAACTTAATCATGCTTACAAACAAATAAACTTAGTTTAAGCTTCATCTACAACACAACATTCCAAGGCCTGGGAGCATTTGCTGGGAAAGAAAGGTCAAAGAGTAGAATTAGATTCTAAGGCACAGGACTAAGCCTGCTGGATTATAAGAAGTTATCTTGGTTGATCTGTCAATGTTATGATTTGACCGATTCCACTCATCCCATTCCAGGTAACCACAGTGAAGAAAGACCTCCTTATATTTTCCTGTCTCCTACATGGGGCAGTTCTAAGAGGTTTAAAGAAGCTAGCTGTAAAGAGGCACCTATAAGTTGCAGCTGCAAAGGTAGAACACAAAGCCACACAGAATTCACACAATTCTGCAGCAGTCTGTGAGGCCTGCAGGGATTCTGAGGCGGTTCTCCTCACTCATGTGGTGGGAGCAAGAGATATGGCTCCCAGACGGAAGTTGCTGGTATCTGTATTTCCTCTGGACTGTATCTAGAATTGGACATCTCAAATCTCTGCAAATATGGATTCTACATTTATGATATGGACCCTTAAATACAAGCATTTTTTTTTGCCTGCCTTCTTCCTGAATTGCAAATATGAGCAAAGTCAAGATGTTTCAACAACGCTGAGATGCACAAGCACCAGGCAATCAGAGCAGAGCTGTTAATGCTGGGAGAAACTCCCACCTTTCCTTTTTTCCTTTCTTTTTTCCAGCTCTGTAACACATGAAACGTCTTACTCAGTGACTATATTTTTATACTGTTATTGCCATGAATTTTAGCCTACTAAAAAAGTTCTGATGTAGTCTTTTCAGGAGACTTTTAGCAAAATACAGAGCTTCCTGTAGAGGAAACGCTGTAGGACATTAATTTGCAAACAGTAACAAACCAAACAAATGGGACAGATTTCCAGTACTTCCGTTGAAAACCCAAGCCTATGAAATTACTACAAAAACCAGAAACAAGAGGGACACCTACAGATAGTTCTTGTAACTGCCCCAGCAAGGTCATTCACTTTCTTTCCCAGTTTTGTTTCGGTCACTGGTGACAGTTAATTACAACCAACGTACGTGGTGCCTCCGGCTGTAATTAACAGCCAGCTCGCAAGAGTGGGGCTCAGGCCGGCAGGGAGAGCCGCCGGGACTCCCATGCAAGGCTGTGTGGCCGCATTTAGGGCTGTGTGGCCACATTTAGGGCTGTGTTTCACGTGTAGCCGGAGCTCGGCCCATGCCCGCCCGCTCTCCATGTAACCCGCGGGGGAGCGACCCCGGACTCGCCGACAGCGGGTCGGTCGCGGGCGGGCGGCCGCTGTCCGAGGTGCTGATCCGCGCCGGGCCGCGTCCTGCCCCTCACCGTCGCCCCGCACGCCGCCGGGCTCCGCCGAACGAGGAGCCGACCCGTTACACCGAGTTTACAACCAAACATCAAGGTCCAGAGTCAACTGCCAGCGTTTCCACTGTATATTGTGGCCAGGCAACGCATTCCGCCCTAGCTGACTTACAGCAAAATCTTGTGGTGGTGTCAGCCCCGCTTCACTTGTGCCTCCAGCATGCTGTAAAAACCTACTGCTTGGGACTTAGTGGTTAGCAACCTGGATTACGTATCGAGTGATTATATTTTGTAAATGCATTTTTAACACGCTGAACTCACTGCAGACTGCTTACTTCACGTTCTACGCTTCACTATACCTAGGCTGACTATTTTAATTTTGAGGAAAAAAAACCCGCACCATGGGTGCTGCGTGTAATGTCAGAAAAGTTGTCTACTAATCCCGCTGAGTAATTTCTAATAAAGAATGATGCATGACCCAGACAGTTAACATCTAACTCTTACAGTTAATATCTAACCCTGATTACTGTCTGATATTGGGGCATTTTCCAAGAGTCCTTGGATTTGTTTTTCTCTTCTAGCCATAGGGCGTTGGTTCTTACAGTAATCTGATCATTTCATGTACCAAATGAAGAGAATACGCTTTTTCATTATTTAAAAAAAAAAACAAAAACAAAACTACACATTCAAAAGCCTTTAGCTAAAACATTTGCAAAAGAATAGAGAAATGATGCTGGCTTTCTCTTGAAAAGGTTTTCAAGTTATTAATGCTATAACAAGATTGTCTTCAGTTAATGTTAGGCACAATACTCTCATGAAAGACAATTAGAACAGAACTGGAAACATTGGGTTTTTTTCTTTAAAGCAAGCTTTATACCTGACAAAAAGCTTTGGTACAAATTTAACTGAAGATGTAGCATGGATGTTTAAAAGGCCATAAAATCAATCTGTGCGACATTTAAGATAGGTATTAAAACAGGACAAATTTTCCAGTTCAGCAGCATATTCAGTACATTTACAGTTCCAATCAGTAGGAATTAACAGTAACACTTGCCTTTTCCTTCTTAAATAGTGTAATTTTTAGAGTTACCAAAGAAAATTCATTAAGTCAAAGAACCACATTCCTAATATTAGTAAGTATTAACCTTTCATTTCTTTATAGAGTTTATAATCTCTACAGAGGATCAGTTGCCAGGAAATACCTACTCATTTTTTACTGCAAAAATATTGGTTAAATACATCTTACCTGAATAAGACTTTCTTAACCCCAAAGCCATGCTGCCTCATAAGCTGCTCCTACCCGGACAATTGCAGTCTACATTTGGAGCAGACACACAGGGAGCAGATCAGAGAAAGTTTAAGGCACATTTAAAGTATTCTCTAAGGTACTGGCCAGAAACATCAAGCCCATACTCGCGGTATAGAGAGATCATTAATGGGCATTAGTGACAGACCATTATGACTTTCAGAGATCATAAAAGATTCATAATGTAGCTGTATTGTTCTGGCAACATCTAACCATTTCTTGGACATAAATGTACATTTCTCCCTACATGATTTACTTAAACTTATTATTTTGAGCATCAGATTTTATTTTGTGCCTCCTAGAATTACAAAGAATACCTGTAACAGGATACTGCAGTACATTACGGCAGCCATTGGAGCGTGATGCTCCATTTAGTTTCTACCCTTATTGTAAGGCATTTTGCAATGAATAGCTCAACAACATTCATGAGGTAGAATATGTACCATACTTTCTTTCTTCTTTAAACAAGCTGCATTATTAATGCGCTGTAAATGTCACAAGTATAAAAAGCACTTAGAGGAATTACATTTGCTAACAATTCTGAAATAATTACCTTTTAGAAATTTTTAATCTTGTACTTCTGCATTTCAGAAAAGCTCCTTTTTTGACATTTGGATTTAGTGAAAAATAATGAAAGTGTTCTAGCTGAGGTCAACCAAACCAGCTAATCCTAATGCAATTTTGATGAATGAAGAAAACACTGAGATTTGGTTTTGAAGATGTACAGTACTGCAAAGAATGTGGTTCAAAATGTGACCACAATTATACTTCTGTTGTGTTAATTAAGGGCTGGATTTGAATTTTCTGTTGCTGAACTTGACTGAGACCCTGTTTAACTCATCCTTCTTCAGCACAGCAAGTTAAGGCCATGATCACTATGACGTAAGTAATGAGATTTGGTCAATTTAGAAGCAGAGTCAGATTTCAAAGTTAAACACTGTCTCTAAGTGTGATTTAGTCATTATGGTATCATATGATTGCAAGTAGTAGAGAAAAGCTACTTAAAAAGGCTCTGCCTCTTCTCCAGAAGTTACCGCTCCCTCCAAGGCATGCTTACAAGTAACATCTTTGTGAATTTGGTTCATTTTGCAGTGTAGTGGACCAGCTGTGGACATACATGAATTTGCTTATCAGGAGGAAAATGACCAAACTCCAATAGAGGAGCAGTAACTTCTTCATCCTCTAACACAATCACTTGCAAATGCATGAGACACGCTAAGGATCAGACCCTTAGAAGTTATAGACCAGGAAACATCTTCCATATGCTGAGCTTTAGTTACTAAAATGAGATCTAAGAAATTAAGTCACTCAAGCATTTCAGCATTTATGTTTTGCTGTATCTAGACCTGAAGGGTGAAGCAGGCTAGTTAACTACTAATAAATAATTTTCCCAGAAGAATATTTCAGTGTTTACTAATACACGGTACCACTTGTGCACTTGGAATTCACAACAAGGATACACAAACAAATCGTGTTATAAATTGCAACACTTTAGAATATTCACTGTTTATTATGCTTATAATCAAGCCAAGAATATTGCTAATATTCAAATACACTGTACTATTAAAAACAGCCTTGCCAGAAATGAATAGTATCTGTTCTGCAGTGGGGCAAATACTGAAGTTGATTTTGAGACCTCTCAACTTGGAAATGGAACCATTTTCACAAAAAAAAAAAAAGTCAAAAACCTATATGGAAGAACATACTCAAGCCTATCTCTAATCTCCTGCTGAGTTCTATTGATTTCACACAACTGACCTTGAGTCAATAGGTTTTATGTCACCCATGTCAATTATTGATAGGCAGTCAAAAGCCAGCAGTAGCGTTGCTTACTGCCTTGCAATTACAAACAAGGTTAATCTGCTTGTAAATGTAGTACTTTTCCCACAAGCACCAGTGCATTTAACTCCTTTTCCCAAAGCCTACATGAATTTGTAATGACAGCTCCCTTAAATTTACACAGTTCTTATTAAAATTTCAGTATTCTTTCCTCTTCAGCTACCTCAAGTAAGGTTTAAGTGATTTAGAATCATGCTTATGGTTTTACAATAAAATTTGGGCCGTATATTGAAAACATAACCTGTGTCCAGCTACTCCTTATTACCATCTATCTCTTCATTGCATATATACTTGTTTTATTGGTTTTATCAATAAAAGGAAAATACAGCTCGTGTCTAATCTCCACTTTGTGTCTGTTAAGTACTCTCAGCACATGGCTAGAACCACCTGGCAGAAAGGAACACAGCTCATCTGAGATTGCAGCTAACACCTTACCTCTGCTAGAGTACCAGGTGCTCCTGGGGGGTGTCAGTTTAAAACAGCAACTTTATAGGGTGGCATAGAAAGTAGAATTTGTAATAAACCAGTCATTTTATATATACTTTTTTTTTCTTTATGTATCAATAAAAATCAATCTGCTGCTTGCTATGAGGTACTCATTGGAGATTTGCATGTTATAACTAATGGATGACTGATGACTAAACAACTAAAAGAAATGGGAAAAAAAAAGTTGGTTTTGGAGAAGGCATTTACATTTCTAACCATCCAAGGAAGAAAGCTCAAATTACCTCCCCTGAAGGAGACAGTAGTGAGTCAAACCCAGCGCACAATTTGGTCAGTTTACCCATGGTATTATGTGCCACATCTATTCATTTTACAGATGACCAGAACAGACAGCTTGGTAGGAGCAGTTGGATTTGCAGCCCCATGTTACCTTGCTGACTGGTATGGGGATAGTGCAGCAAGGACTGTACGAAGCACTCTCTTCTCAGGAAACACAGCCACGCTACCAGCATGGTGCTCTACCTTCTGAATGTGCTCTCCACAACAGGCAAACTGTCTAGTTTGCATCTAAGTAACGATACATGCTGAAATAATGACCAGAGCACATCTGAAGAAACTAGCATGGGTACGAGAGAAAGGACACACATTACTGCTCAGCTGTGGCAGAAAAATAGCCCCTTTCCACGACTGCAACATGGAATCAGATTCATAATCTTGCAAACTACTAGGCGTTCATATTTCAATTAATCCTACTTTGCAGTTTTGAACTGATCTCGTTCAGGAAAAAAAAACAACCCCAACAGTCAGGCTTGACCTTATTCACTGGGATCCAACAACAAACCCCCCCAACTAGTTTGTCTGGCAGGAAGAGGCTGAGAGCTCAGGCTCGAGTTTTGTTGCTGCTGTTATGACCAAAGAATCTTAAATGCAAAATACAGAAAAGCAAGCACAGCACTGCTGTCTCAGCAGTTCCACAGCAACATCATGCAACGCTGAACAGCAGCTTCAACAGAAACCTTCCAGGGAAATAGAGATGATGAGTATGAGAAAGTTCTTGCCTTCCGGGGGAAGGAGAAGAGAGCTCTGAATTGTTGCCCAGCCAGACAAAACACCCATTTGGGATTCTAGAGCCTGTGGCTCAGCAGAGACTGTTTTCATGCTAGGGATCACTGTATTTTCATAGAGTCATTCAGTTGTTTCAATTTTAACCCACAAACAAAGGGATTCAATCTTATTTTATGTGTATTTTGGACTAGTAAAAATGCTGTACATTTGCTTGGGAGCGTCTGTGATTCCATTCCAATATTTTTTTCCCCTCTTTCCTCTCATTTTTATCTAACTGTGCTACCCTGTCACGCAATTTAAAATAAGGAAGAAACCGCTTAACGGAATGTTTCCGTTTGTAGTTACGAAGGGAAGCTGTGTGAAGGCAGAGCAGCAAGAGCAGTTGTTTCCTTGGCTTCAGCTGCCACCTGGTGGTAGAGTGCCAGGGAGCAGAGACCAGCGCTTCCATGGAAGGACCCTGCATCTTCCACCAGGCACCTGGACTTAAGCGCTGGTCATAAGGTTGCAAAAAGCAACGAGCAGCACCGCAGTGGCAAACATCTGTACGGGTCGTGTCCATACACAACGCAACATGTTTAAAACGTGTTCTGCAGTTAAAACGACGTTTTAACAGAAAGGACAAGTTTTAAATTCAGATTCGGGACGTTAAGGTGCTGAAGCATGTCCATAGAAAAGCAATGAAGCTGGTGAAGGGTCTAGAGCACGTCTGACCAGGAGTGGCTGAGAGAACTCGGGGTTATTTAGCTAGGAGAAAAGGAGGCTCAGGGGAGACCTTCTCACTCTACAACTCCCTGAAAGGAGGTTGTAGGATTCGGTCTGTTCTCCCAAGTAACAAGTGACAGCACAAGAGGAAACGGCCTCAAGTTGTGCCAGAGGAAGTTTAGATTAGATATTAGGAAAAAATTATTCCTCAAAAGGGCTGTCAAGCCCTGCAACAGGCTGCCCAGGGAAGCAGTGGAGTCACCATTCCTGGAGGTTTTTAAAAAGCACATAGATGTGGCACTTAGGGACATGCTTTAGTGGTTACTTGGCATTGCTGGGTTAATGGTTGGACTTGATCTTAAAGGTCTCTTCCAGTTAGAACAGTTCTATGATTCTATGATTTTTCAGCATGTGTAACTAAACAGCTGCAAACTCCCAAGTATCAGAAATTGTCCCACTAATTTGTAACACGTCTGACAAATTCCTGAGCCCAACGGAAACTCATTTGCAAAAGCAGCACTCACAGTCAGACATGGGATTGAAAACAGAAGTGTGAGAGCCATTTTGTTACCTGCCTGCAAACAGCTTGCAGTGCCCTGCTGTTATGTCAGCAGAATAAAGCAGGAAGGATAGCAGAGGTACTAGCCTAAACTTTTTAAGTTATTCTAATTGAAATACAATGTTTATTGTATATTCTATTCAGAATATTTCAGTAACATTTCAAAACAAAGCATAATCAAAAGCGACTCCTATTTTCTCATTCTGAAATCAACGGTCCTAGCCTGTGTGATCCCACATGTTGCACAAGGACAGGACGGCACTGACACTGCCCCGCTAGGGTTATCACGTCACTTTGCAGCTGGGGGTGGGAAAGTACATATTTATTACCAGGAATTGCCCCCTTGGTGAAAACCTAAAGGCCAAGTCCATTTGGCAGAGTGTGTACTGTGCAGAGATATTCAGGCTACCTTGGGTCTAGCAGCACGATGATGAATTAGAATGCTTTGCCAAGCATTCCCAAGATAGCAAGTACCTTTGCACTGACACACTCAAGGATAGGTATCTTGACTCATTTCCGTCTCTGATATATGAGGAAAAGGAGGAAAATATACATGAGGTTCCTGGCCCTTGCTGCCTTACAGCTGTGTCACAGATGTGCCCCGGGGAGGCAGTGACAGCCCCGTGTAGTTGCAGAGGCTTTTGGCAGGAGGACTGTCCAGCAGCTCAGAGTGAAGCCCCCGCTCCGTGCTTGACTCTTATCACACACAACCCAAGTTAAAACACATGCATAGTGTGGGCAAATGCTGATGAACACAGCAAATATTAAATAAAAACAAAATAAAAAGAACTACAAGTATTCTTACCACCTGTGTATTTACATGAGCCCTGCAGGATGACATCCTTCTGATACCCAGAAAGCGAATTTCAATTACACTGGCAAACTTCTAACTCAAACTACTTGCCAAGCATGGAAAAGAAAACATAGCAAATGTCTAATCTGGACCCTCATGACAGCATGATCCTACTCATATCTGGTACTCCAGGTGTGGAAGACTAACTCTTAAAGCTAAAAGGAGCATTTTCCCTATTTCCCATTACAGATGAAAACTAAGACTAACCCTTCACCAGCTTTTCTGTTGAAGGAAGTGAGCTGGATACTGTCTGTATGTCTGTGATGGGGTTTGCAAAACCACCTAGGAAAACTGGGAGCTTAAAATCCATTACACTTCCATGACACGCAGGTATTGAACTCCCTAAAGTGCTTTTCAAAAACCACGCTGAAAATCACATCGAACAACTGTAAGGAAACACCAGGCAGGTATCAGAGATGAGGAGACTCCACCTCCATCCTCCTGAGCTGAGGCTCCAGCAGCCCTGATGAACCAAGCCTGGTGGTCACTACCTCCCTACCTGAGGAAATCCCAAGGACCCTGGTGCAGGTGAGAGCCGAGCGTGAAGCATCCAAAGCCCTGTCCTGGCCAGATGGCAGGCAGCCCAACCACAGCGGCTGCAGTGTTCAGTAATGAGCAGATGGTTTGGAAATGACAGTGCCTCTTGCCAAGTCCGTCCCGTTGCGACTCCTCTGTTTCTGCATTACCCGTGCCATTTGCAAACGCTCTGTGCAAACACAACTCTTCTCCCAGCAGCCTGAAAGCATTTACAGCCAAAATCAATACACACATCAGCGCTCCTAAAAGTAATTTCATTTATGACAATTAAATAAATTAGCTCTAATAAAATAATGATTTCACTATTTACCAGAGGCAAATAATGGGTTGAAAGTCATCTAAATTGGCACAAACTTGGGGTTGGGTCTAATCCTTCAGATTGTATTCTTAATTTCTACTGACATTTTATAACAGTGCAGATCATCATTATTTTATTTCCCTGTGATAACATATCAAAATAAACTTTTGACAATATTGACCTAAGCCTTGGACAGAAAAGGATGAGCTGACATCCCTGAATATGAGCTGGATGAGGAAGTGTCTTGCACTGTTTAGAAAGTCAGCCTCAAGTTTCCTGTATGCACGTCAACTAAAGCAAAACACTTTGAAAGTGGATTCAGATCATGTTTATACCTAGCAATTCCTAATGTAAAGACAGAGAAGTTGCACTGAAGTTGTGCAGGTATAAACGAGGTGGAAATCTTCATCTGCTACACTTTCCAGGCTCTGCATCACCATCAATGCCTTGAAGAAGTTTGATCTACGCAAAAAATACTTTTTGTCCCAAAGTTGCATTCCAAGTTGCTGCACCAAACACTACTAGAAAAGTGAAAGTGAAAAACATTAATAGATTAAATGACCTTTTATGTGTCAGTGTCATCCATCAGGCCTTCATTCTCATTATTAAATATACCATCCCAGCACTTTGCTTATATCCAGATTATGCTACTCATGGGAAACTGACCACACAGGAAAAGGTTTGATAATAAAAGATGCTTAGTATGTTTGCCAGAAATACAAGTGTAAACCTCTATCAGACAAAAAAAGCTCTCACCCCTTATTTTGCAGATAACATCCTGGCCTACTTTCCTCAGTAGGGAAAAAACCAATAAAACTTTTAAAACCAGAGATTGTACCTGAGCTGAAATTATGTTGTTTTTGCTTTGGGATACGAAGGCTTTGA
>WTSP01024792.1:0-16186 GCA_025331215.1 Actenoides lindsayi | reverse complement strand
ACAGGCTGCTACCTTCAGAAAGTGCAGTTAGTTAGAAGAACTGAGCTGAAAAGTAAAATTACTGAACAGAATTAGTTGTTATTCTCACTCAAACCAGGACAAAAGGAAAAGATGAAGATACAGCAGCACCAGTCCAGCCACACAAAATGTATGTCAGACCCACAACGTTCTATATGCAGTCACTTTAAGCAGAAAGAAACACATTTTCTAATATGTGTATGTGTACACATATATACACGTCTGTATATATGTATTATATATTCACATATATATATACATACACATATGTATATGTAGGCTTGAGGCCAGGCAATAATAAAAAAGTCTAGATATGTTCATATATGAGGAAAAAATCTGATTAGAATTAAATAAAAATTGCTGGAATGATGGGAAGATTAAAACGAATGACTTGCACATGCTACAGAATGAGAGGGGAGGGTCTATTTCTTTTACCTGTTACAGCATCTTCATTACTTTTAACACCCTGCCAGAATAAGGATGTTTATTTTGCAGTTGCCATGCTCTGTTGTTTTCTGGGGAATAAGCTATGCAATCTCCCCCTGCTGCCCTTTGGCATGCCATGCTATGAGCCTTCCTCTGGTTTTTGAAATGTGTCAAGGAAACACATTCCAGCTTCTGGGACTGCCGACACCCTGATGGGTTTGTTTGCAACCCTAATTTATGTGAGCTTATTGTTTTGAAGAAAATAAGGGGCCCTTATGCCTGTTAGGCTTCATTCTGAGATGCTTAGAAATGCAAAGCAAGCTAATCTCAGCAAAGCAAGGGGGTCAGGCTGCAAAGAGACACACAGAAAAAGGCAGAGAAGTACTAAGTACTAGGCTACCCTTAACTTCTGCCTGCTACCAAGGCTTAGAGAGCTGTGGCATGCTGAAGGCAGCCAAGACTGGCAACACAGAGGTATCTATGAGATACAGACCTCCATTTCAGCCTGAGATCAAGCTAAAGGGACCTTTTCTCTAGCAACATCTGAGTATGACCAGAATATCAACAAATGTAAGTTAATTTTCAAGCCCATTCCCCTTACTTTTTTCCATGAATTAATTTTAGGGGAATATAATACCAATTGTGATCAATCTCATCTGTGAATATGTAAAAAAAAAAAAAAAAAAATTCAGGCTCACCCAGGGGTTACACAAAGACTTGACATACTGATTTCTCACGCTATAGTGAAGAGAGAACTGAGCTGGAGTTTGCCTGAATTTGCATGTACCAGGCAACATGACTTTCCTGGTTGCATTTTTCATAGTTTGATTACAATTTATAAATATGTCAGAGAAACCATTATCATTAAGATGCTGTGTTTCCAGAGACCACACACTTAAACATAAACGAACAATACATATTACTAAGTTGGCACATGGTATCTCCGTTTTCCAAGGCAACTCTGCAAGCTGAGGCCCACCATAATTAGCATGTACCTACTTAATTGGAATCAGATTAATAAATTTAAAATGATTAAGGATTAAAGTTGCAACTGATTAAAATAAAATTTAGAGATGGGTGACCTTTATCCCAGATGAGAAAATTCCACTGAAAAACTAAACAAACTATTCCTTAAACTTCCAGTTGCAATGTGCAATGAACAAGTCATGGCTGATTTTAAGCTGAAGGATTTTTACTGTACATCTCAAAAAGTTAGAATTAAATTTTTGAATTTGAAAAAAGGAAGAAGAAAAAAAGGAACATGATTTTTTTTTTAGTAAAAGGACCTGGGTTTTTTTTTAATGTAAGATGATTCAAAACTGAATTTCACCATAATGGACAAAAACATAAGTAATTATTAACTAAAATTGATCTTCATCCATGAAAGAAAAAACAGTAAGCATACATCCACATTGTGTACTAAGAATGCAAAATCAACCATAGTATATATCCTGGGGGAACATTTAAAAAGCCATTTTTTCCCCAACTTAAAATCGTTGCTAACAGAACTACTAAAAAATTTCAACAGCTATAGACTTGGAATTGAAACCTCCAAAACTCAGCATTTTATATATGAGGAAAAAACACCAACAAAATCTACAGTGTTGCCAGTAAAAAAAAATCTTACTGAAAAGTAGACCTAATTACAAGAATATAGAGGAAATGAATACTTAAAGAAAGGAAGGAAAAGCTGAAGAAGAAGTTAAGAGGTGTGAGCAACTTGCATAGCAATTTAAAAACTCTCAACAGGCAAAATAACTAAGGACAATATGATGGAATTTTTAATAAGAACAAGAAGTGCCTGACCAAGGATTAAATACATTTCAAGATACAGACAGAAATCATAAATAACACCAGAGAAAAGTTAAAATGTTCAGTAGAAATTTACATTTTATAATGAGAATTATAAAATGAGAATGCATCTATTCTATGTAACATAGAACATTACAAAAAAGTTTTAAAAGGTCATATCTGCCAAGATTAAATGTGGACATGAATGATCAACAAGTCTGGTTAACTTACCTGCACCCCCCACAAAGCCTAGAATTGCTTAGCTGAAGGGTTCTCCAATTCATTAACGCTTATAAATCATTTTTAGTATAATAAATCCTGGAAAACTGGAACAATTGCAACAGATGAGAGTACTGCTGAGAAAAAGGAAATCCTGGGGCTGGAAAAGAAAACCATGCAACATGTGGCTTCAGAAACACATATCATCTCAATTAATTGAAGATCAAAAAATAAAATGTTGATCATAATACAAAGATGATCTGACAGTAGACAGGTTTATTCTTTAGTAATTTCTAGCAGGAAGATAAACACTGAAATAGATAATTATGGAGGCTGAAGGATGCTTACAGCATGAACTTCTCTAGATGTCTTTTTTATAAACTATATTCCTTACTGCAGCTTCTCAGGCTGGGAGTTTTTGCAGTCAAATCCTCCAGCTAGGTGGTGGGTCCCTCTGACCTCAGATTTTGTAGAAAGGGCCTCTAGCATCTCCAAAAGCCTTTGAAACTTTTGTGCCAATGGGCACACGTATGCAGTCATCATGCAAACAAGCCATCACCACAGTCACTGGGAGGATGAAAGCAGGATTCAGACCACAGAGATTAAATGAATGTTTGCAAATTCTTGCGCTATCTCTAAGAACGGATGGAAAACCTGAAAATTAATTAAAAGCACAGCTTCACAGCTGAGCCCCTGGACACAGCATTTCATCAGGAGCTAATGTTTATGAGAAGTTACACTCTTCCCACCTTGGCAAAAGGCTATACATTTGCAATTAATAATTGTGCTGGTATTAATCTTTGAATGAAGTGGAACATAGTCATTCAATGGCAAAAGCCTTCTGAAAGTAGATGCATGCCGATGAGTACAGAATCCTTTTAAGGGATGAAATGGGAAAAGTGGCAAGAAATGCTTTTAAAGGCTTATTTCTAAAACGCTCCTGTTCTGGTCACAAATAAACAAGTGGGGCTTCCCCAGATGAAACTACTTCCCCAGATGAAGCTGCAGAAGTAGATAAGCCTGCTCCTGCCCCATCTTTCTGGAGCCATTTCTGCTTTTCAGTTACGGCAGATCAGAGCTCACTGTCATAATTTCAGTTGTCCCCACCAGCTGCTCAAGCTCAATCCTCTGGCACTTCCGTGAGGTACATACAGTGTGTTTCTGTTGCCACTTGTTGAGGCTCAGGGATAGGGGCAGCAGCATGTGTAGTCTGAGGCTATATTCAGCACAATTGACTGTCTGGGATCTTACGTCTTCCCTTTCTTTGCTTTTGGTTCAGTGATGAGGCAGCCTCAAGCGAGGGTGAAGGACCATTAGGTAAACAGGCTCATTTCCCACCACCAAGGTGCAGAGTGAAGATCAGTTTCCCAGAGGCACCCTACCTAGATTATCTCCTTTCTCTGTATTTTCCCATTGTCTGCCACCACCAAAACCAATGAGGTACGAGGCCCTCAGCCACAAATTGCTGTGGAAGCCCTTGCAACAGCTAGGGGCTCACACCAGTGTCTGCCCAAGAAAACAAGCTTGACACTACAAGTCCTCCTAACAGCTCTGGTGTAAAACTTCAAACCAAATCTTACCTGGTGCAATTGTTTTCTTACTTTTAAAGTAACCAACCTGAATATCATCTTCATGGAACTTTTTGTCATGGTCTAGGAAGAAAAAAGTTTCTACCTTAGCTTTGATTCTAACTAAAACCCCCATGATCCTCAAACCTCCCAAAATTCTTCTGAGTTACTTTAATGGGTCCTATTAGATCTAAGTTCCCTGTTCAGGGTAAAGAGGAAGCAATTTCATCTATTTGTTATCCCCACTGTCGTATGATGTAGGGAAAACATACTAAGTTCTTTAAATGTGAGAAATTTAAAGTGCCAAGTGGCCAGGTTTAATCCTCCATAAACCTTTGATTTGGCTACATATTTGGAACTATGTAAGCAAACCAAGAGCCTAATCAGGTTCCACACTTCTACAGAACTTAATGGGGAGCAACCAATTGCAAATGAGTTCAATAAGTGGTTCACTTCATTAAGAAGTGAAGCTGAAAATATTTGTCAATCTTTCTTGAAGATCACAGAGTAATGGACAACTTTCCAGAGTTTGATGGGCATTTCTTTCCAAAAGGCAATTTATTACCTAGGAATGCTTGCTTTTACTGAATAAAACATTCTTGCTTTTTAATGACTTTAGCATTAGACACAGCATTCTGACATCAGTATAATTACTACATTGCCAGAGATAGGATCTCAACGTCCATGGAGCTTATGCTATAGCTGAAGCTATTGATATAGCTTCCACGTTTCAGAGCATAGAAAATCCTTGTGGTCTCTGGTAGTACCAGGAGAAAATGTTTTAATGTTATTTGTAAAATGTTTTAGTCATTCCATAGTGAATATCACAAATTATTCAATTAATATCTAACAGATAAAATGAATGAGGAACCTACATCAAGACCACTAGAATGCAAAATTTTCATTTTGGTTATTTTTGTTGGGCAATACAAATGAGCATTTTGCTTCTCATAGGAATGTTTTGTTGCTTCCAACCACTCTTGAAGCATCCTGACAGGATTTAGAGAACAATGTAACAGTGGCTATAGCAGGCTTCAGAGGAAACCTATAGCATGTGTTCATGTTACATCTGTGTTGATTGGTCGTAACCATTTCTCATTCCTATACTAAATTTTATAACAGAGTAGATAAAGACTAAGATGTGCCTCTATGGAGGATTCAATTAAGTCATCCTTCCCAGTTCTTCTATTGAAAGATTGCAACACTTCAGCAAATTGATTTTCCACACCTTCACATAAGGGGTTTTTCTTCCTGTTTTGAAATCCTGTCAGCTGAAACAAGTACATTCTGCTTCCTTAACATGCATTTGTAGACAGTTAATAGTTATTAGGCTGCACTGTACAATTTAGAACTTTAAAAGGACATCTGCACAGTGCTAATACAAGAGTAAGGCTGTTTTATTTCTCATCTCATTTGTAAAAATGTCGTAGAATATTGTTATGAAGATCGATGGAGATGATCCTCGGCTCTATTATTATAACCAAACAATCATTGCACACTGATGCATAAAATACCAGGTGTATCAAGCTGGCAAATATGCACAGATTTTGCAAGGCCAGAGCAAATCACATTAACTGTGGAGAAGCAATTGATTATTTCCACTGACTAGTCTTTTCATATGACTCAACTTTCACTCACTGGTCACACAGTGACCAGAAATTTTTTAATTCCCGTCTAACTGGACTCCCTTAGCCAAAGTAGTAAGTAGAAGACAAAAAGAAGAGAAAAAGCAAGTCAGAAACAATAGAAAGCTGGTCAGTAAACCATAAAACAGGTCCCTGAAGAAAACTGGGCAAACATAGCTTATTTCTAATATATGATCCTGACAACTGCAAGTGGAGAACTTCAATGAGGAGAGAACATAAAGTGGGAAATGGCTGGTGCTAAGGACTAAAAATTCAGATTATACATGTTTTGGAGAGATTTTAATTTGCTCTAGTTCGCTACTGTGAACTAGCCACCCCCTAGCCGCTGGAGTGCATCTTCCAGTTAAGTTTCAGCTGACAGTTCAGCTCAGGTGCTGCCACATTACTTGGCAAGAGGAAGTAAAGCCTGGTAGACAGGGATGATAAAGTCATTCACCTTAAAGTGCATTCATGATCCAAACCAAAAAGCTACTGTACATGTTCCCAGTGTTTTGACAGACAGACACACAATGGACAGGGTAGCAGAACAATGACAATGCTGCACTTAGTAATCCACATGTTACATTACCATGATTTCTGCAATGAAGCTGAGAGTAGTATCTGTCCTACATGCCTTACCTTTCCTTCCACTCCACTACCACGTAGGTGTTATCACTGCACAGCCTTTCTCTTCCAGGAAATGGGAGGAGAGGGTGCTAGAGATGCACCAAGTTGTTTACATTTTTCCTTTCTGCCTCTCTGTCAAGCAAGCGCTCATCAGTAAGGCATGCTGGCTTTGTGCTGACATGGCACAGCTGCTGCTCAGGAGGACCAGCTGAGCTCTTGAAGGGAACCACCACCTATGAGGAAGTCCCATACTTGAAGGGCACAAGAAGGAAGATTATCCAGCTTCACAAGTTTCTGAGCAGCCTGGTCTAGTTGAGGATGTCCCTGCTCACTGCAGGGGGGTTGGACTAGATGACCTTCAGAAGTCCCTTCCAATCCAAGGCATTCTATGATTCTATGATAATTGAGAGCAAGTACCATTTTTGTCTAAGCCATGTGTTTACAAACCTCCTAATGCATCCAATATAGCTGGTTTCCACAGTGCACTTTTCTGTAGAGAAACAGGGAAGTAAAAATTAATGCAGAAAATCATTCAAAATGTACTCTCAATTTTCCTTGATGCACATACCTTCATCTGAGGAGGGAGTGAGAGGCGTAAAAGCCATTTCATTAGAGATGAGTGCTTTTTTCTTCCCACCTTCCTCTGAGCTTTACAAATTCTTCCTCGTAACACACCACAGCTGTGGATGGAGACTGTTATGAGACTTAGCACACCACCCCACAAGTCTTACCCAGCCATCTTACAGAGTTCAGCCTGTATCGGTCCTCCTGGAATAGCTTCCCCTGGATTTATGTCCTGATAAACTGACCTACTCCACCTTTAAAGACTCTGTGAGTCTGGAGTAACTGAGGTGTCCACTCTGTTTTTAGTTATAGCATTGTCCTTTTGAAATAGAGGCCAAAGAAGTCAAGGAACAGTGCTTTGTCATGGTGGTCAGTGGACTCTGGGTTTTTAAATGACAGAGAAAAAATAAAGGTGCAGTACACAGAGAATAGCTATCAAAATAATACATAACCTACATACCAATGTTATACTTCCTGACTCTTGTCACAGAGGTGATGACATTTTCTACCAGCAACACAACCCGTAAATAGCTAAACTCATTGGCAACTGTAGATCAAATTTCCATATGAACAAATGATCAGCTTAAGGAGTTGCCTGGTTGAAAATGGCAGCTTTAGTCAGCTACCCACAGTAAGCAGACTTATACTGGGTATTGAAACTAATATTCATTTTTTCATAATTTAAAAGGTACTACCTCATCAATTTACTACTTAAGTTTAGAGTTCACTAAACTTGATGCAGATATAAAAGCTGTATCTGATAGAATTATCTACTGAATAAAATTAATGAAATTACTTCCATACACAGACTGGCACTGTTTTAGCTTCAAAATTTAATGAGAAATCCCACATAGGAACTCTTTTTTACTTTCATTTTATTGTCATATATGAAGAAAACAAAAGTCACACTGAAGGCTTTTGGAAAGAATTCTAAGAATTGGTTACAGGTCTCATGAAAGGCTCTGCAGTAAAAAATATGGACTCTGAAAGTCCTTTTCCCACCTTCCCTTCAAAAATCAGGAGTAGTGTGGGGGCACAAGAGTGCCAGCTCTCTATGAACAACTTTCACAATATTCTTTCCCACTATCGCTGCTCATCAACTGAAGTACCACATCTAGGCGTGGGAAAATAGCTGGCTTCATCTCCATGCACATTCCTGCCCTTTTTGCTTGTAAAGCCAGAAAGGTCATAAATAGTGATGTGCCATGGACACCTGTGGAGTTAAAACCTCAGATTATTTCACAGGTTGCTGAGCCTAAAAATAGGCTGCTGCCTAAAATATCCTTTCTGTCTCCCATTCCTTTTTCTCATTCTCTTCCCCAGAAATTTACACAGAAGAAATGAGCTTAAGCCAGCAATCTAGAAGAGATCTGAATCTTAAGCAAGAAGCAGCACTGCATTTCCTTAAGTAGATCAATCTATGAGGACAAGATTTATCTCCCTGGTTGGGAAAGCATATGGAGAAAGCCACTACAATGGTACGGGCTGAAGGAAAAGGATGCTTTGTAAAGAGTGTTTTCTAGAGTATCACAGTGACAATGTTGCCAAAGGCAAAGAAATGTTCAGTGAAATCAGTGTCTATGACAGCTGATATTGTCCATGTACTTGAAAACTGAAAGACTCTCCCTTGGAAAAAGCTGCTTTGCAGCTGTATTTCATCCATCTTTCCCAAAGCTCCTAAGAGCCTCAAAGGATATCCATGTAGCAACCTCTTCTCAGTGGCCCCACCAACGTGTCGCATTCCTCACCCTACAGCATGTCATTTGGGCTGAGGCTGGGACAGTGTGCAAAGCCACAATTAGGCTGTGTAAACTGGATAAAAGTGGATGTTGAACCACGAGTTCTTCAGGGCCATGAAGCAATTTGATTGGAGGAAGTCTGCTGTAGAAAGCAGATTTAAAAGGAGAGAGTCATACACAGATGGGGGAGTGCAAGCAAAGCATTTCTCTGACTGGGGAGCACCTGGCTCCCCATTAAGCTACACTTCAATAACTAATGAGGTATACAAAAGTTTTAAGTAGCACATGATGTGTGTCTTTTGGAAGGACCTGAAATGTGACAGCTGAAGACAAGTCATGGGATATTTAACTACTGGAGATGTGAAGCTGTCCAAACAGATGCTTAAACCAGAGGCAGCTAGAACCACAGGAAAACAAACAAAAAAAACCAAGCAGAGACTGTTGAAGTCAAAATGATGGATGTGGTGGAGAACTGGACTTGCTAATGTAAAGACAAATAAATAATGTATTGCATACTACAGCACTTAAAGTAGAGTAAGAAGGCTGAGTAACTGAGCTTTATCTCATTATATTTTACCAGGCTTTAAAATTCACCCATTTCCAAGACCAGATGCAACTCTGCTTAACCGTTACCAGATAATTTTGCCTCTGGGCACAGAAGTTGGACAGTCACCCCACAATAAGTAAATCTGCAGCCCCCTAAGTCTTTTACATAAAAAGAACTAATGTTTATGCTACTTTTTTTAGAAACAGAGAGCTGATACAGCTTTCATGCAGCTCTCCATCTCTCTCAGATCCCAAGGAACAAGTCTCTCTGGACTTCTTTTCTCATTTGTTGCAAAAAAAATAATGCCTTTCTTTTTTTTCTGGCATCTTCCATATTTACTTTCATTATTTTGTAAAATACAAGCACAATAGGAGGGAGACTGTGATCCTCTTCCATACACTACTGAATTAGCAGGAGTTTGACTCAGAGGATGGTGATAAGAAAGGCTGATACCAGTTCAATTAACATTAGTAGTAATAAGAAAAAAACCCAAAACACATTCAGATCAGAATAATTTGTAACCAAATGTAGCTGTGCACTTGAAAAAGAGGTGCAGGTAACATGTTTTAGGACATTGTCAAAAGAGTAAAATAATATTTCCCAGCTGCTGATATTAATATAACACAGTTCTTAAAATCAACTTCTGGACAGAAAGAATCTTTGGCTGCATCCTGTATTTGTATTGCATCTGTATTAAGCAGACTAGCTTACAGTTGGCTAAAAGCTATCACCCCAAAATACAGCTGTTCTTAGTTTGAAGATGTTTCTTCCTTGCCTTCGTGTCCACTTCTCATGTGGTGAATAACAGCTAAATAAATATAATAATAAAAAATGCCTGCCTAATACTTAATGTGAATTTGCCTCATTGAGTTTCCTGCTATTAGTTCTTGTTGAGTTTTTCTCTGCTAAATTAAGGAGCATTTTTGTATCCATTTGTTCTTACCACGTAGCATTTACACACTAATCGTCACTCCTCAGTCTGCTCTACTGTAAAGAGCAACTTGATCTACAACTGTCTCATTGTACAGCTTTCTCTCTTACCCTTGAGTAATTAGTATTGCTTTCTATTTCATACTCTACAATTTTTAGTATCCTTTTAAAAAGTATGCAATAGAAACAATTTTCAGGTTGACTGTTGTACTCACATAGAAAATTACCTCACAGCTCCTGTATGGTCCCACAAGTCCAAGGTGCATACTAACTTTTGTGCCATTGTAGGGATCCTCACGCTGACCAAATGCCCCCTCTAATCTCTTTTTCAGAGTCACTGCTTTCTTTCCCCCCCATTCTGTTTATGTTGTTCTGTGTTTCTAGACATATAATTTGGTTTCTTCTCATATTAAAATGCATTTCATTTAAATGGACTCTATTGCTTAGTATTCCTGATGGCTTTGAAGGACTGCCTCTTCTTCAGTCTTTGGCAGAACACTTCTCCAAAACACTTGTAAATGTTAGGAGCGGGAATTTAACTTTCACTGCTGAATGTTAAATAGTGGTGAATTTAGTGCTGACCTCTGCATAGCCTCCTTTTAAGAGTATATTCCTTCACTGATTACTCCTAAATTACATTATGCAAAATTTGCTAATTATTCCATATTTCACTTATGTTACATGTTCTCCATTGAAAATATGAAGGACACTTTCAGCTCCCATGACAAGACTGGCAAAAACAGCTTTAGCTGTCTCTTTTTGCCTTCCTTTATAGTGTTACATATGATGCACTTGCTAGAGACCACTCAGGCATTTTCATCTGCTAAAAACTCACGCTGTGCTTAAGTGGCACATGGCTGAAGCTCAGTCTAAGTTTTGCTTGCATGGGCTTGTAGCATCTCACCAAGTGTCTAAGGCCCACCCATCTCCAAGTGCAGGGACAAGACTCTGTGGGCTGAGTGGTTCCACTCAGATGGGGTGGTTTTATCTCTGGTTTAAGCCACATTCCTATAAACTGTTCTTACTTCTATATATTTACCTAGTTTTTACAGCGGTACAATTTGAAGCAGAAAGAAGTGGAGATGTATGACAAGACTATATGGCCATCCTAATCATCAGACAGAATTATGCTCTGGCTTTCAAGGACTCTGTTGTACCCTCCCAGGGCAGAGTCACATCAGCACTAACATGGGTCAGTGTGTGCTACCATGAAACCACCACCCCAGGTGGTTAATAAACAAGAAAACACATATAGACACTGTGCTCAAAGTCTGCTGTATCCAGCTGCTTAAACGTGTTGCCAAATCACAGCTGAACACTGTGAAAATAAACATAATCAATTTGATCTTCATCTATGGTGAAAGTAATCTTAAACTGGGCTCAGGTCTTTCTTCCACTGCAATCTTCCAACAACATCAAGTGCAAACATGTTGAAAGGCTCTCCTTAATTTTCAGAGCCAAATCTGAGTGATCCCATCCAGACTGTCAACAATATGTGAGAAACACCAGGAATGAGAGAGATGCCTCTTCTGCCAGCAGTATCCTGCTCCCAGGTCACTTCCAGATGGCTGTTAATACCACTGAAAATTGACAGAGTTACAGTCACACCCATTTCATCAATCTTGGGTATAACTAAGCTGTACCTAAGGATCCTCCATCTGAGCTACAGAAATAAACCAAAGCCATTTAAATGTACACAGATGCTTTTTTAATAGATGGATATAACCTTTAGAGGTAGAGTCTGTCCTTCTAGTAAGTTCCCGGTATAGCCCTATCTCTGGATTTGGGAAACATGCCCAATCCCTAACCTTTTAAGCATCTCGCTTTATTACCTGTCAGCTACCTAATAAGTCTTGTACAACATGGGCATAAACACCACGTTAATGGTATAGTTACTCAAATACTTGTCTTGGCAGCAAAGCTGGATCAAGAAGTTCCCCTGCTGCTTTGTCTAGCTCCAGTTTTAGGATTTCTTCATCATACCAGCCTGACTGTCTCAGGTACTGCACTATCACAGTGAGACTGCTGAAGTTACCAGAGTAAAAAAAAACAAAGCAGAAAAACCTCTTCCATTGTAGTCTCTTCCTCTTCAGCAAGGAAAAAGGGGTGGAGAGGGCAGACAGAATAGAAACAGAGATTTGGTAAAACTTCTCCAAGTATTAAAATAGAAGGCGGCAGCAAATACTTGAACTGACTTTTCCATCTTTACCGAGAATTCACATTTATAGCTGCGCATAAAAAAAACATGTATCAACAGAGAAAATCATTCACTCACCTGTGATAAAGCAGTCAGAAGCCCTGACAGAGAGAGCCTAGAAGATTTCATACATTCAAGCTGTAACAAAACTACAATTTAACATTCAGGGCATATCAATTTGAGATTTGGCTTACAGTTTCCCAACAAAAAAGGAAGCAATTATAGGATGACAGCATGACTGAATTATTTGGGCAACAGCCTGGATGAGAGAAGAGCTCCCAACCAGTTCCTGTAGACCCCACCAGCTGTGCTAACATGAAGCAACCAGGAATGACCACAAACAAAACCGTTGAGAGCAACATGACTTGGCTTCACTGCACTAAAACTCCCACTTAGTCTCTTTCAGAAGTCAAATAGCTTCAACCCAATTTACAGTAGTGTAAGTGAACTGAATTAAGAATCCTTGAGTCCAGAAAAATTCCCCAGGTGGTTTTCATATTGTTTACAAGAGGACAGGAGTAAAGGAGTCTCTGGCTGTTTTCATTTCACGCAGCCTCATCGAAACTGCCTACTGCACTGATCAAGCTAAGGTCAAACAAAGATTTGTGAGCCTACTGCTCTGTAACTTGCTAGAAATTTGCTTAATTTTCATCTCAAATTTATTCGTGGCCAATTTATTCCCATTTATACTCACAACAACACTGTCCTTTGGGTTAAGTGGCTGTTCTGCTCTGTGTATTCTAGGCAATATATTATCTTCTTGCAGTGATCATTTTGCTGGATGAACAAGACAAACTTTTACATTTTTCTTTCTAAAGGAGAATAGCTTTCCACTGAACTTTTTCCAAAAGTCTCTCCTCTCCTGCTCTAATTAAAGTTCAGCTTCCTTGGGCCTGAGTTACCAGCACTACACACACAGACATTATTTCACTGTTGCTCTGCATGTGGAAATCCATTTTTAAAATTAACTTCTATTTACAAATTTAATTTTTACTTTTATTATCTACACCAATAAACTTTAAAAATATCAAGATCATTTTTTGAACTCATACCTCAGTATTTTGACATAAACCTAGGAAAATGAAGACTTGAGAATATTTTCCCTCATGCTGCATTCTAAGGCAACATGGTCTGAGTTCAAGACTAATGAAAATAACTCTTTATATATTGTTATGTCAGAATCAAATCAATCATACCACACACCTTAAATAATAAAACTGACAAATAAATAGCATTCTTCTAAGTCTCAATAACCTTTCTAAACAACCTATTCTAGGTCATGGGTTGGTTCTGAAGATTTTTTGTTTACCAGAAATCAAAAAGCTGTGCTAAAAACCATAATGGTTATAGAATACAAGTCACTGTAGCAGTCCTTAAAGTGTACTTCATTTTCTCTCTCTATTTGATTATTTTATTTTAAGATTTTTACTAGGCTCTGCAATTACTCATGTTTTTTTCTCATTAAAGTTATGAGTCAACTGTTACTACTTTAAATTTCATTAAGTAGTCCCAGGATGGTGCAAACAGTTATGCAAAGCTTAATGGCCAGAATGTATTTATTTATCTTTTTTGTTTCTTGATTGTTATGAATGTAACCTGCACCTGTCATCTGAGTAACAATCTTATAGATTATTTGCTGGAGCAGAGATTCATAATTTGGGGGGTTTTGTTGTTGTTCTGTTTTATTTTTTTACGGTAAGACCTCTGTCTCTGTATGACATATGGGTGGGTGTGTGCATGTACTTGTTTAGCTATCTTCAGCTCAGATAGCAACTTGTGAAATAGCCGGTCTGTCTTAAGAAAGAAAGAGTGCTGTTCTAATTTATACCACTATAAACTTAGAATGACTATTGAAAAAGTCATTGGATAGAAAAAAACATGTACCAGTTTAGCTGAACATTAATTCCATTCCTATGCGACTGAATGGTCACCATTTGAAATTTGAGGTGTTGAATCAGAGGGCTGCCATTTAAAAACCACCAGAGCACCTTTTGTCCATGATCTCAGTATTTTACAAATACTAGTTGGCAAAATATGTCTGTGTAAAAATGACTATCCCATCACTGCACAAATATTTTTCTCCCTCAAACAGAGGAAATGAAGGCAGGCTCCACTAAGCAAGCCCTAACAGAGGTAAGACAAGACTCCTGGAGTCTTGTCCACCCCAGAATCACCTCCTCAGAATGAACTCTATCACGTTGCATATATACAAGCAAAATTAAAGCCTAAACTACTTTCTTAACTTCTAATTCTTAGCAATTCAATTGTCTGAAAGACTGTTGGGGCTTCTCAGTTACCTGTAGCAACAGATATCTTCAGCCATCTAAGGCAGTGAAGAGTAAAGAAAAATAAAAATATATGTTCTTACAAGTTCTTCTGCAAGGATTTATATTTGCACTCATCTGTCTCAACTACAGCTCTGACTGCATTCACTGGTATAGTATAGTAGAATAAGACTTGGCAGTTAAAAAAAATTTAAAAATTAAGATAATAGCTACATAAAAATAATTTATTTTTTTTTTCTTCTCCTGTCTTCTTGAACCAGATTTAGCCTGCTGGAAAGGTAACAAGATTACTCTTTCGTGTTGATCTATCTGCCCAAGGCACTAAAATTCAGATTTGTGAGCAACCTGAATAAGAAAAATTACATATTTCATTTCATTTTTAAATCACAGGATGTCAAAATGAACCACACAGAATAGCAGAGACTCATTTCATGCCTAACAGTAATCACTAACATTGTCTCATTTCCATTCAAGCATACCTTTTGTGAAACAGAGAGGCAGGTAACAGAAGCTCTATATTCCACAATAGCAAACTTTCTTTTCTACTTATTAGATGCTCTAAATACAGCCTCTGAACTCCAGAAGTCAATTTATACCACTGCCTTGGTTTGCAGCTGGGTTGAAGCTTTAGGGCCCAATTTTGGTCACCCTCCACACACACAACTCTCTTACAGGTTGATGCAAGGTCTGATATGGGAATTGAGATAAAATACTGGACTAATGCCTATCTTGCTACACTTCAAAGAGTGGCATTTCAGCTAAGGGAGCAGAAAAAAATATACCCACTCCAAACACAGTCATCTTCGATTTAGTGGACCAAAACTTTTGCTTCATTACTGAACAGAAAATTGTAGCAGCCATCAGTAAAAAGGAAATAGCACAGTACAACCTGAAATAGTTGTGGTTTCTAGGATGCTTAGAGAATGCAGCCAGCAGTGGGCAAACACTAAAGCTGTATTTCTTCCAAAAAGTAAGTGTATTTGCCATGTAGATATAGATATGTGTGTGTATATATATTTGAAAGAAAGCTTTTTTTAAAAAATGTAAAAAGTTCCCCTCCCCCCTGCCCTTGTAAGCAGGACAATGTTTGTGTAAACTGCTCCCTGTGCCATCAATCTCAGCTGGAGAAGAGGAATGCTGCTGACAGCAGTTGCTATTCTTTTGATACACCAGATACATGCCTCGCATTCCTGCGGCAGCTGACACCACAATTAATCCTTGTATGGCCAAAAGGGGGTGGGGAAGGAGGGAGTTCTTCTGGCATACATTTGGTTTCCATGGATAAGCCTAGCTTCTTCTACAGCAGTACTGCCAGCCATCTGAATCATGAAGTTATTATACTCTAACTCTATTCATACACAAGTTTTGCCTTTTAGTAAAGACTTCTGAGAGGGGGACACTAAATGAGTTTCAGCCTTGTTTTCTGAAACTTCATGACAGTGAAACTGGGGTGAGAAAACATTTTTCTGAGTTATCTTGTACATGAATGAAATGTCTACTGAAATAGGGAAAAGTTTTGCCTACTAAGACTTTTTGTGTTATTTTTACACTTTCCTTGTTTGAAATGATTTTTTACTAAGGTGTCACGGTTTAGGGTCAGGGCAGCCCCTTAGACCTATAACAGACGCTCTCTGTTAACCCCCCTCCCTC
>WTSP01024791.1:9552-24936 GCA_025331215.1 Actenoides lindsayi | reverse complement strand
TGAGTCACCATCCCTGGATGTGTTTAAGCATTGCTTAGATGTGGTGTTGGGGGATATGGTCTAGGGGTGAACTTGTATAGTAGGGCTAATGGTTGGACATGATGATCCCAAGGGTCTTTTCCAACCTAAATTATTCTGTGATTCTGTGAGGAAGGCCAAGGCTCTCCTGGAATTTAATCCATCAAGGGATGTCAAGGACAACAAGAAGGGCTTCTCCAAGTACATCAGTAGGAAAAGGAAGACTAGGGAAAATATGGGCCTGCTGATGAATGCAGTGGGTGCCCTGGCGATAGAGGATACAGAGAAGGCAGAGTTACTCAGTATCTTCTTTGCTTCAGTCTTTACTGCTAAGACTGGCCCTCTGGAATCCCAGTCCCTGAAGGTAAGAGAGAAAGTCTGAAGGAAGGAAAACTCTTCCTTGGTTGAGGAGTTTCAGGTTAGAGGTAATTTAGGCAAACTAGGCACCCACAATCCATAGGCCATGATGGGATGCAGCTATGAGTACTGAGAGAGCTGTCAGATGTTACTGCTAAGCCACTATCCATCATTTTTGGAAGATCATGGAGAACATGAGAGGTGCCTGATGACTGGAGGAAAGTCAATGTCACTCCAGTTTTCAAAAAGGGCAAGAAAGAGGACACAGGAAACTACAGGCCAGTCAGCCTTACCTCCATCCCTAGAAAAGGGATAGAACAGATCATTCTAGAGTTCATCTCTAAGAATGTGAAGGAAAATCAAGTCACCAGGAGTGTTCAATACAGATTCACCAAATCATGCTTGACCAATCTCATAGCCTTCTAGGATTATATGACTATTTAGATAGATGAGGGGAGAGCAGTGGGTGTTGTCTACCTTGACTCCAACAAGGCTTTTGATACTCTCTCCTGTAACATCCTCATGGGTAAACTCGGGAAGTGTGGATTAGATGAGTGAGCTGTGAGGTGGATTGAGAACTGTCTGCATGAGAGAATTCAGAGGGTTGTGATAAATGGCACAGAGTCCAGCTGGTGACCTGTAGCTAGTGGTGTTCCCCAGGGGTCAGTGCTGGGTCCAGTCTTGTTCAATGTATTTGCCAGTGGCCTGGATAAAGAGGTGGAGTGCACCCTCAGCAAGTTTGCTGATGATACAAAGCTGGGAAGAGTGGCTGATACACCAGAAGGCTGTGCTGCCATCAGAGAGACCTGGACAGTCTGGATTGTTGGGTGAAGGGTAACCTAATGAAGTTCAACAAGGGCAAGTGTAGAGTCCTGCTCCTGGGGAGGAATAACACCAGGCACCAGTACAGGTTAGGGGTTGACTTGATGGAAAGCAGCTCCATTGAAAAGGAGCTAGGAGTCCTGCTGGGAAATAAATTAACTATAGGACAGTAGTGTGCTCTTGTAAGCAAGAAGGCCAATGGTATCCTGGGATGCATTAAGAAGAGTGTGACCAACAGGTTGAGGAAGGCTCCCCTTCCTCTCTACTCTGCCCTGCTGAAGCCACATCTGGAGTTCCGTGTCCAGTTCTAGGCTCCCCAGTTTGAGAGAGACAGGGAATTACTGGAGTGAGTCCAGCAGAGGGTACAAGGCTGATTAAGGGACTGGAGCACCTCTTTTATGAGGAAAGGCTGAGAGACATGGGGCTGTTTAGTCTGGAGAGGAGAAGGCTGAGAAGGGATCTTATCAATGTTTATATTTATCTGAAAGGTGGGTTTAAAGAAGATGTGTCTTTTCAGTCATGTCAAGTGACAGGACAAGGGGCAATAAGCACAAACTTGAACACAGGATGTTCCATCTGAATATGAGGAAAAACATTTTTTTATTTGTGAGGGTGGCAGAGTCCTGGAAAAATCTTCCCAGATAGGTTGTGGAATCTCCTTTTTTAGAAACATTAAAAACCCACCTGGACATTGCTGGCAATCTGCCCTAGGTGAACTTGCTTTGGCAGGGGGGTTGGCCTAGATAAGCTCCAGAGATCCTTTCCAACCCCTAACACTCTGTGATTTTATGTTTCTGTGATTAGTTGGTAGGAAAGGTCAGTTTATATGAAACCATGTGATTACAAACATTGTAGGAATTTATTATTTTCCCCCCTGTCTTTGATGCTGTCATGACCCATATGGGAGGTGACTGTCAGGTGCTAGAGCTTTGCAGGTGTAGCTTTTGTAGGTGAAGCATATTTTGGTGGAAGTTGTATGGATAAATTTTTTTCTATTAAAGAAACACTTCTTACTCAGAAATCTGTTTATATCAAACATTTCTCACTGCAAAGACTTAGAGCACTAGAATTTGCTTCAAGATTGAAAAACCTTGGAGATTTAAAATCCATTTAATTTTTACAATAACGTAGGAGATAGGCACTGTGAAACCTGCCCTTATGCTAGTGCATGTCTGGGATTTGCACAGGGATTTACTAATCAACATCTTCTACTGACACACACAAATGGAAGAACTGCTAAATTTACTTTAAGGGACTGAAACTGTGAATTTCTTGACTTAAAGTGTTGACTCCTGTGGCTTGTGTTAAAATATTGAGTCCTTTGGCTTGGAGGCAGCAGAAATTCTACAAATTACTAAGTATTATTGTGGTGGACTGTCACAACGATGCCTTTGGGAAACACCTAAGAAATAAATTTTCAATTTCACTTAGTCTATTTACCTTTCATTTTACTTTTTTTTGTTTGTTTGTTTGTTTGTTTTGTTTTGTTTTGTTTTGTTTTGAAATCCCAACCCCAAAGTACTTGTCCCACAGACACTAACTTCACATCGTGATTCTTCACTATCCTCTCGGTTACAGTCTTCCAGAAACAAATTTTAAAATGAACCTACATATAGGTAACTACCCCGTTAATTTATCTGTATGCATTTTAAAAGTGACTATGGAAGTTCTATTTGGCAGGTATTTACCTCTTATGATAGACAGATGTGACTTGTAATAAATAAGTAAGTTTGCTGATTGCTTCAGGATGTCTAAAATGCTTCACCTAATTGTTGAAACGTATCTTTTGCTCTTAATTTTTCTGCAATGTTATGTGCTTTTCCAATGGTGGTTGAAATTAGGCAGAAATCTGATTTACAATTATCTATAACTATCTTTTTTATGTAAAATCATAGAATCCTGGGAAATTTTTAGGATTTTTGAAAGGTTTTAAGTGCTTTCCAGCTCTAAATCATCAGAAACATACTCAGAGAAGAGTCTTTCCTGTTCGGTTTTCTAAATTTTGCTATTAATGGATGTTGCAAACAAACGGGATAAAAAACTCGTCAAACAAGTCACACAAAAGTTAATGGAATTCTTCTAAGCATAAAGTTGCAATCCATGCATTTCTGGATTTTGGTAGAGTTTCAGACTGTTTTTCTTGAACTGTCATACCTATTAGAAGTTAGAGTTAGCTTGGCAAGATAATAGGTGTTCATCATACCTAGATAGGAAGTGTATTAATTTCATAACACACAACTGAAAAGAAAATTAGGATATGTTTCTTTAATAGCAAAACCCTAGAGTCAATGTGGCTGAATTCATAGTAAACCTCCTGGGATTCTCAAACTGTTAATCAGATCATTAGTGGATGAATAAAGTGTTCTATGAAACCAATATAGGAACACATGGACCTGATTGTCCTCTCATTTTAAGTGGGTGATTTCATTGTTGTCAATGGTGTTATGATGATAAAAAAAAAAAAAAAAAAAAAAAGAATACAGAGGTGAGAAGAAATTCAGGTCATATATTGCCTAAGGCCTTCAATTTACAAAAGGGTTAATAGCCTTAATAGACAATGTCCTGTAAACTGGGTGGATTTTTTGCAGGCTATATTTTTCAGATGAAATGTGAAACTTCTCAGAAATGTTGGGGTCTTCATTTAACATAAGAATTACAGCTTTTTGGAAAGAAGGAAAGTCTTTCCTACACAGCCTTCATGCAGAGGACAATGACAGAAGAAGATGGATTCATTCTGCCACTCACATTGCTAACAAGAAATATGATAGGACCAATGAGCTTGAGGTCAGAAATCAGAATAAGCAAAATTGATATCCTTGTCTAAAGTATTAAAAAAAAAATCAATTGGCAGAAGTCTTGCCAGTGTCAGAGTCAAAATGTCAATTGTCAAAAGACAAAAGAGTTCTTTAGCTCCTTACCTGGCAGCTGTAAAGAACTTGGACTGACTGCCATTCACAGCCTCACAGGACTCAGAATATTGTGTGTTGTTTGTGTATCTGCTTAGAAACCGCAGGAATTTTGTACACAGGACTTTCTGATTTCTTAGTATAACATTTCAATCTTTATAAAAGTTAGGATGTTATAAATTATTTCATACATAATGATTTGAGTACTTTTGATGCTCAGCTGCCTGAAAGCATCTTCTTCCATAAAAAAGCAATCGTAATTGGCGAAGTTTCTTGTGCATTTCTTTCCTAGCTGAAGGACAGATTTAACTCAAGTACACAATGATTGCAAGATAAGCTCATGCTTTATTAAACATCTGATACTCTATCTGGAAGAAAGGAGAAAAAGTGTAAGAATGGGAGAGGTTATGAATACTCTGTGGAAAATGAGCTTTAGTCTGTGTTACCACTTTATTAGATCCTACATACTTCACAATGAGTACTGTCAGTGTGAACACATCTTGAACGTATATTCTCCAGTGTATGATAAATGGCAAAAACTCACTGAAGACTTTGTCACAGTCAAGGAACACTCAGTGGTGCTTTCTGCTGTGGATTCTCCTGTGGCTAATAATAGCTGAGATCCTGTCATAAATCTTGGTTACTTTGACCGGAGTGTCAGTCCACTATGAGATGCAAACACACTGGAGACTAAGTACCACTCTCCTTGTAGATTATTTGTAGTGCTCTCCTTGTAGATTATTTGATGTTGACAAGGGCTGAAAAAAGGCTGCACTCTTTCCCTTGATGGCAGCAAGTCTTTTCTAGTTATCCAACTTCCACAAAATTCACAGGCGTTTAATATCTTTGAAAGCTTTACATCTGCAAATTGTAATTGAAATTGGCCTCTGGATTGAAAATTTACAGGGAAAAGAGAGTTAGCAGAAAAACACACAATGATTGCCCAAGTCTGAGAAATAAGGGTAGTACCCTTCCCTCTTGCTCCTCTCCAAGAGGACATCAAGGGATGAAGGAGGGTCTGGAAAGATGACTGCAGTATTTGAACTTTACAGTGCCTAAGAAGAAAAGAGAAAAAATGGGGGGTTTTGTCTGCTTTTTCTAAAACATGTCTGGAAAGTATGCCTGAAGAGTGGCCTATGATTGGATTAAATAGTGTAGGTTTGTTGGATATTTTGTAACATCACATCACTTAAGTTAGTAATTACATATTGTTTCACACAATATCTTGACTTTTGCTTGGAAGTGAAAGAAACTTACGTTTGACATTTACATGTTGCTCTTTGAGAGTCATAGCAGGCACTGAGCTTTGCTCATAGACTGAATTTCCTTCATTGCAGAAAAAGCTAAGTCATAAAATATCCCATTTTAACCTTTCATTTTTACACTGTTTCCTAAATGTTGTACCTGCAAGGATTATTTCCAATTACTTAACTTCTTCTTGTTGATTCATTTTATTTGCTTGCTTGAGTATAAGTATTTATTCTATTTCTATCAAAGGAAGGCTAAGTAAAAAAAAAATAAATATATATATATACATTTATGGAAGTTTTTTTTTTCCTTCAAAAAACAGCTGTGCTCTTCATTCTAGTAAACAGTAATTTGGTTTGGAAATTGCCTCAAACAGGCAGATATTCCTGTACTTATGTATGAGAAAACTGTTTTTGCTTTGACCTGTTTGGGTATTTTGGGAAATTGAATTGAATATGCATAGTAAATTCTGTCATGAAGCTCAGAAAGTGTGCAGATAGGACTTCTGGGCTGATGAAGTTCAAAGTTCAGACTCTGTGGTGTACACTGCCTTGACTTTATGGAAAAAGAGCTTGCATTAACATCTAGCCAGATGCTGCATGTCTGTTGATGCGTAAAAACCCCATAGAACCATAACTAGAAAAACATTTTGCAAATGTGTTTACAAGGTCATATAAATAAGGACATTGAGGGAATATCTGTATGAAAGACCATGTGCTGTAATGTACGTGCATGTATATCAGAGGACTGGTGTCTGCAGGGATAGAAGTGATATCTGTAGGAGAAAAGTAGTTTTGTCCCTACTGTTCATGAAACCCATTGAGGTTTCAAATTCCCAAGAGAGATCATGACATCTAGCATATGAGATAATTTCAAAGGCACTCTTGAGGTGGTGCAAATAAAGAGGAGTCATTGATTTTACCTTTACAAGTCACTGGTACTTAATAGCTGCCTTTGAATCAATGACGTAAAGGTAGAAACGCCTTACATTTCATCACTGCTTTCCATCTGGTTCCTGTCTTTCCTGCTCTCCTAATTCCTGTCCATCACATAATGGATACATGAAAAGCATGTTTGGTGCCTTCCCATAACAATGTAACATGTTACCTGAATGAGTAACTGACTACAAGGAATTTGAACGCATACATGACCGAACTTCTGAAAATGAGTGAAATCTCATGGTTGTTACTCATCTCCTTTCTCTCACATCAGAGTTACACCTTGGTAAGTGTTTATTTAGTATTTCTAGTAACACAGCAGATGGAAACTTTGCTCACAGAGCTTAAGGGTTATTCTTTCAAACTCAAGCAGAAACATCAGGAAGAAGTTCATATAGACTCATAGCCTTTTAGTGTCCTAGCTGAAATATTGCAGCAAAATTGAAACAATCAAAGGCTGCTGTTGTTTTTTTTTTTTACTGTTATTATTTTTGGTGATGAAGTAGTAATAGTTATTACTGTTATCATAAGTAGTAGCTTATGATGCTGTTTGTAGGATGAGTTTCACCATTCAATTGGTCAGTGAAACTGATCAAAGATCTATATTGATTTCAGTTCTACATAGTCAAGCGTTACAGGAATTATTCTCAGCTGCAGTGTTGTTTATACTTGTTTTGCAGCCTGGAGGTACTGCAGTCACCCAGCTTCTATTGTGTAAAAGAATGATTACATTTATTTGATCCTCTCTTCTAAGTAAAGTGCAAAAATGTAACTTTAGTAAATTAAATTCCTAGCAGCAACACATGAATTTTTCCATTTTACATTAGATCTGCAGTAGTGGTGGTTAGCACTTGACAATTAATTATAGCAATTGCTGGTCATTAAATACTACTTCATTTCCTGTACTCAGCAATACATTTTGTTTTATATTTATGGATGACATCTTTCTGTAGAAATATGTTGTTTCTGTAATTAAAGTTAATAAATATTGGTGGCATTTACTTCATATGTTACAAGTAATTCTTAGGAAATATAAGCTAAAAATAAGTGATTTATGTTATGTATTAACAAACACATCATTACACATATATAGTGCATCTGGTCACAATTAATATCTGCTTAGGTATCAAAGCTTCCAAAGGCTGACCCTTCTCTGCAGTTAAATGTGTCACTTCTGTCTCTGTAGCATTGCAGTCAACCCATCAGGGCTTTGTGAGACATCTGTTTTTCCAAATGTTGTCTTTTAGATGATAGTTTATGTCCAGACCTAGTATCTTAGCAACTTGTAGTTATTAAAGATCCTAATTCTGCTTGAGGAATAAGCATCTGAATTATTGTTTGAGATATTTCATTTTGCCCACCCTGAACTTCCATCTATGTCTGACTGGAATCCTCCCTTGTGAAGCTGCACCATAGAGCAGCTGTTGCTATCCGCAGGGTGCTGAAGCATTCATTCTTCAATATCTTCTCTGAGCTTTGCTAGAACAAAACACTTTGTTAAATGTGTCTTGCTTGACCGCTTTCCAGAGAGCAGACAAATGTTTCCTTCTGTTTTATACAGGGGAACAGATTCTGATCTAGAAATGCTGAGGATTAAATTCTGCTGAAAAGCTCTGTCATAAAGAGCTCAGGTGAATACTGTCTATGACTTAAACCTGTTTCTCCTCCAAAGGAAGAAAATGGCGACCTTTGCCCAAATGCTTCATTGAACAACAGGGGACTTTTTATAAATTTATTTTTGGTGTAGGGTTTTAATTATGGGTGGGTGGGGTATAGAATCATAGAGTCATAGAATCAGATCATCATAGAATCATAAAGGTTGGAACAGACCTCCAAGATCATCAAGTTCAACCTTTTCTATCCAACACCTCCATGACAACTACATCATGTCCTGAAGTGTCATATCCACCTTTTTCTTGAACACCTGCAGGGATGGTGAGTCCCTGGTCAGCCTATTCCAGTGCTAAACTACTCTCTCAGTAAAGAAGTTCTTCCTAATATGTAATCAGAACTTCCTATGGAGCTACTTGTGGCCATTTCCTCTTCTCATGTCATTAGTTATTAGGGAGAAGAGGCCAACGCTGGCCTCACTACAACCTTCTTTCAGGTAGCTGTAGAAAGCAATAAGGTCTCCTCCCAGCCTACTCATCTTCAGGCCAGACAAACCCAGCTCCCTTAGCCTCTCCTCATAAGACATTTTCTTCAATCCCCTCACCAGTTTTGTTGCCCTCCTCTGTACCCACTCCATCTGCTGTTTCACAGCAGATTTTACTCCCCCTTCTTAAATATGTTATCACAGAGGCCCTACCACCATTGCTAATTGACTCAGTTTTGGCCAGCAGTGAGTCCATCTTGCAGTTAGCTGGCACTGGCTCTATCGTACATGGTACATATAGTACATATCTAAATATTTTATGTCTTGCTGGAACAAACACTGAAGAGAGGGATCTGCCCAGATCATGCCATTTGCAGTGTGGATGTAGGATTCTTCAGCAGTCCATCTATATGCCTTTGTCCCATGAACAGAGGACTGGATACTGGTCCAAAGTTAATTGCTGGTTAAGAGGCTATGCAAATGTACAGCCCTGGAAACATTGCAGACTGCAGCTAATCAAATCACAGCCCTTCTCTCCTTATGTCATACACCAGTCAATAACGTAGGCACACCATACATAAGCTCTGATTGTTATTTTAGTTTTATGTGTTATGTTCCTTTAATAACACTCGGTCATGAAAGGAAAAAGATGGAGTCTTCTCATGAAAAAATATTTGACCTTTTCAGAACTGAAGATTTTGGAGAACACTGAGTGCAATAGGTGAAAAGGAAATGAGAAAGTCATGGCAGGAGCTAAAATCCTGCAACTTGAACACGAAGCTGGAGAAATAACCAAATGCAACAAGGAGCACCTCATCAGACTTCAGGAGAGGTAAGACAAACCCATACATCATGTAGGACTTGCTTCAATTTGAAGTGACTGAGATGGAGAGAAGGACTCTTCTGTCTCCTATAATCTTTCTCATAATGTTAATTTTTTATTATTTTTTTTTCTTTTTAAATTCAAATAGATCAATTCTTTTTGTCTTTGAGACCTTCAGCCTCTTGAGAGGCTGACTTAAGATGGTGGCTAGGCACACTACCTTGAAACTCTGAGAGAGAGACCTTAACATATTCTTCTAGAAAAGAAGATTAGGACTTTACAGCTCTGGTGATACTGTTTGCCATAGATACTGTGTTTTGCAGTCCAGTTATTGATTTATAAAGCTGAGAATTGATGGTGTGTTACAGGATTAATCTGTTGTGTGTTTGCTCTTTTGTGGACGCACAGATAATTTATTAAGTCTGCACTTTTCTTGCTGATAAGTAGCTGGAAAAAATGGTAGCTTGAAAAAATTCATAAATGCGAAATGCTTCTAGGTATAAAAAACAGAAGTTGTAAATCCAGAAAAGTGATGGTAATTATTGGTGATACAGGAAATTAACAATATACGTTCATGTCAGTCCTGGTGTGGCAACTATGGCAAGCTGTTTTCCTCCCTGCACCTTCTTGACTTTATCTCTTACACTTTCAGTTCTTTAAATTTCTGGCTCAGCCACTGGTGCACAATAGCTACCATGCTTGTATTGAGCTCAGGGAAAAGAAGAAATGAAGCAGCTCAGACTGGCACCAAACTAGCTGCAATTTGGCTTTTCACCAGACAAATCAGCCATACAAATAGCATCCCTTCATTTTTGCCAATGTAGATTACTGAAAAAATAGAAACATCTTGTCTTTATTTTAAATTTTAAAGATGCAAATTAATTTTATTAGTTGAACAAGTCTAAGGTTGGAAGGAAGCAGGCCTGTGCCTTGGCTCTGGGGCTATCCTTTCACACATTACAGTATGAAGTCTAAGTCTCGCTACCAACTTGTCCCTAAACTGCACTGAAAGCTAAACTAATAAAGCAAACTTATCATTTGAAATTTAGTGACATGATTCCAAAGAAATGAAGAGGGAGAGCAGGAGGAACAACAGCAGCTGCTTCTGCCTTATGAGATTGTTCTCAAGAGGAAGCTTTTTGTGTAGAGAGCTGCATGCTGGAACAGATGCAAACTGTAGCAAGGGCATTAGTAGTTATTATTATAAGGACAAGGTTGGAAACTTTGTTGGGACCCGGCCTTCTATATAATATTTGCATCTTTTTTTTTTCCAGAGCGATTAGATACTTGGAAGTCTCTAATCTAAGAGGGGATTAGTAAACTCAGCTTCATTAATTTTCAGCAAATGTTGCCTTTTTTTTTCTTGTGATAGTGATACAATTTCTGTAAACATTAAACAATACCTATATGCCACCATGTGTGATATTAATCCAACTCCCATCTAGCTCCTATCAAACTGGCTTGAACATTGGAAGCAAACTAGTCACACTAACTTGGTCCTTTAACTGAGCTGGGCTGCGTTTCATGTCATGCTAGTCCCTTGTTAATGCAGCTGTTGTGCCCTTGAGAGTTATACCAAGTCATTCAGACTTTATATTCTGACCATTCCATTGCTACTTTCTTACAGTTTACCATCTTTCCTATTACAAATTAAAGAATAAGTCCTCTATCCTAAATTAAACTTCCTGTCTCCTTTATGATTCACAACTTATCCCTTTCTCTTGATACTGTTAGGTAAACAAACACACACACACACACACAAACAAACAAAAACCAAACCAAACCAAAAAACCCCACCACATTTCCATAAGTTTCCATTGCATCTGCTGTTTCAGTAAAGCCTTTTTTGTTTTTTTTTTTTTTATTTATTAAAAATTTTAGTGAAGGCACCATAGTTCGATCTCTAGTATTATACAGGATGGGAGTCTGGAGACCTGGATTATTTTCTCATTTTTCAGCTTTACAAGCAACCTTTGTCACATCAGCCGGTCTACCTTTCACAAAAGCACCCACTAATTTGGGATAGAAGGCTCTGAAATCTTCAACCTGATGCATTTGCAGCATGATTTTCTCTTTGACGAGCACCTGCAGCTACCAGCCATTCTGATTGAAGTTGCGGATGCTTGGAGCTTCTGTAAAATCAGATCTCTTGTTTTTTTTCAGAACCCCCAAATGAGCCAACTCTTAAAATTTTGGCTTAAACTCTCTACATATTCATTTCCCAAATGCAAAATTAGGATAATGATCCCTATCTTTTGTAAAGAGCTTTAGCTGTGCAGCTGAGATGTACTATATAAATGCTAAGTAATGCCATTATTATAGGTGTAGAGTCAAACAGCTCTCCATAGTTTCCAACTGCTTTTGTCACAGTATTGTACTAGCAGATTATAATCTTTATGGACAACTGGTAGGGCTTTGTTACATCGTCCTTTTTTCCTATATTTTTATGCATTCTACCAAGCACAGAGAGCCCCAGACATGGCAGTCCTTCCTCTCTCTAGTCTGTCACTGCATATCTCCTTGAAAACCACAGATATAGCTCTTGTTTGTTGTTGCTATTGTTGCTATAACCCATCCCTTGAGATATGCACAGGGATACCTCAAGGTTAGATATGGCCCATGTCTTCCAGTAATATAGCCTGAAACTTTTGAAGATGAAGAGTGGTGTGTGGATACAAAAAAAAAAAACAAACCCAAAACATAATCAACTATCTCAAGAAGTGTTAGTGTTGTCTTTGAGTGGAAAAGAGAGAGGCGGAGTCATGGAAAATGGGAGACTCCCTCAGATGTTTGAATACAGACTTGAAATACTAGTCACTTTCTTCATCCAGCAGCAAATTGTTTTGTCTCACCTAGCCTCACTGCTAAATGACATTGTATTTTCAGTGCCAGTCTAAGTTATTTACCACTCTTTCCCCTTTTGTGATACTTTAGCTTGGGTTGGGAGGACATTCTAAATGACAAAGTGGTCCAGGACAACTGGGCACTCCTCAAGTAGGAACAGGCCATCCCAATATCTTGAAAGATGGACCAGTGGGGAAGAAGACTGGCCTGGCTGAATTTGACCACAACTCAGGAACAAAAGGAGAGTTTATGGCCTTTGGAAAAGGGTGTGATCCACTCAGGAGGACTACAAATATGCACTGAAGCTATGGAGGGAGAAAATCAGAAGGGACAAAGCTCCATTAGAAGACATCTAGCTATAGCCATAAAAGAGAAAAACAAATGCTTCTATAAATACATTAATGACAAAAGGAGGACCAGGGAATGACTTGGGGCATGGGAAAGGCTTCTTTGCCTCAGTCTTTAATAGCAGGACTAATTGTCTGCTAGGTAGTCAGACCCCTGAGATGGAAGACAGGGATGGGGATCAGAAGGAGGCCTCCATAATCCAAGAGGAAAAGTTTAGTGACCTGCTGCACCACCTAGACTTCACAAGTCTATGTGTACACATGGGTTACACCCAAGAGTGTTTAAGGAGTTCACGAATGTAATCAACAAGCCATTCTTCATGATTTATCAGCAGTCCTGGCTAACCAGGGAGGTCCCAGCACACTAGAGATTAGCAAAAGTGACACCCATCTACAAGAAGGGCCAGAAGGATGATCTGAGGAACTACGGGCCTGTTGATCTGATTTTGGTGCTAGGGAAGGCCATGGAACAAATCGTCTTGAGCACCATAACACACCACTTACAGGACAACCAGGCAATCAGGCCCAGTCATCAGGGGTTCATGAAGGGCAGGTCCAGCTTAATGAACCTCATATCCTATAACAAGGTGACCCAGTTGGTAGATGAGGGGAAGGCTGTGGATGTTGTTTACCTGGCCCGTATCAGAAATAGAGTGGTCAGCAGAAGGGAAGTGACCATGCCCCTGTACTTGGCACTGGTGAGGCTGCACCTCAAGTACAGTGTTCAGTTTTGGGCCTCTCACCACAGGACAGATACTGATTTACTGAAACAAGTTCAGAGAAGGGCAACCATGCTGCCTAAGGGTCTGGAGAATAAGTGATATGAGGAGAGGCTGAGGGAATTGGGATTGTTTAGTTTGGAGAAGGGGAGGCTGAGGGGAGACCTTGTCACTCTATACAACTACCTGAAAGGAGGTTGTAGTGAGGTGGGTGCAGCCTCTTCTTTCAAGTAAATAATGACAGAACTACAGGAAATGGCCTGAAGTTGCACCAGGAGAGGCTTAGGCTGGATATTAGGAAGAATTTCTTTACTGAAAGAATAGCCATGTGCTGGAAGGGACTGCCCAGGGAGGTGGTGAAGTCACCATCCCTGGAGGTGTTCAAAAAACATGTAGATGAGGCACTTCAAGACATGCTTTAATGGGATGGTGAGGTGGTTTTTTGTGGTTTTTTTTTTTTTTAATTATTTTGTTTTGTGTTTTTTGGTTGTTTGTTGTTTTGGTTTTTTGTGTGGGGTTTTTTTTGTGTTTTTTTTTCTGTTTTGCATTTGGTTTTATGTGCGCGTGTGTGTTTTTTTAGTTTGTTTGTTTGACTGGGTTTTTTTTTGCTGTGGTTTTGTTTGTTTGTTTTTGTTGACAATTGGATGTGGTGTTGTTAGAGGTCTTTTCAAACTGTGACAATTCTGTGATTCTGTGACTTCAGCAAAGACTTTGATACCGTTCCCCACAGCATCCTCATGAAAAAAATGGCTGCCCAAGGCCTGGATGGGAGTGCGCTCTGCTGGATCTACCACTGCCTGGATGGCTGGGCCCAGAGAATGGTGGTGAATGGAGTTAAATCCAGCTGACAACTAGTCACAAGTGGTGTTCCCCAAGGGCTCCGTGATGGGGTCACTCCTTTTTAATATCTTTATCAATTATCTTGATGAGGAGATTGACAGTACCCTCAGTAAGTTTGCAGATGACACTAAGTTGGTTGGGAGTGTTGATCTGCTTGAGGGTAGAAAGGCTCTCCAGAGCAACAGGAACAGTTCAGATCAATGGGCTGAGGCCAGTCATATGGGCTTCAACATGGTCAAGTGATGGGTTTTGCACTTGGGCCACAACAATCCCAGACAACACTGCTGGATTGGAAGAAAGGTACCTACAAGTGTCTTCACATGAGCCAGCAGTGCGCCCAGGGGGCCAAGAAGGCCAATGGCATTGTGGCCTGCATCAAGAATAATACGGCCAGCAGGACTAGAGAAGTGATTGTCCCACGGTACTTGGCATTGGTGAGGCCGCACCTTGAGTAGTGCGTTCAGTTTTGGGCACTGAAGTATAAGAACGACATCGAGGTGCTAGAGCGGGTTGAGAGCAGAGCAACAAAGACAGTGAAGGGTCTTGAATGTAAGTCTTAAGAGGAGTGGCTGATGGAACTGGAGCTATTTAGTTTGAAGAAAAGGAGGCTGAAATGATATTGTAGAGAAGTGGGTGTTGGTCTCTTCTCAAAAGTCACAACAGACAGCACAAGAGGAAATGGCCTCAAGTTACACCAGGGGAGGTTTAGGTTGGACATTAGGAAAAACTTCTATAATAAAAGGGTTATCAAAGACTGGAAGAGGCTCCCCAGGGAGATGAATGAATATAGTGATTCTATGTGATTCTATGATTATCAGTGGAGTTACATGCACCCTTTCCTTTACAGAGACAATTGCTTTACAATCAGCATGGAACACTTTTTCAGCAGAGCTTCTTGTAACTGGGATGGGTAGGGCATCCAGTTTGGATGGGGCTTTGAGCCACTTTTTCTAGTGGAAGGTGTCCCTGCCCATGGCAGAAGGGTTGGAACTAGGTGATCTTTATGGCCCCTTCCAACACAAACAATTATACAATTTTATGTTGGCCCTCCATGTATGCTGACAGTTTTAAAGAATGCAGTTTCCTCTTTATGGGGACGAATATTATCTTTATCCTTTTCCGGTATGGACATATTTTCTTAGCACTATATAAGGTTTACCATTCCTTAGTGTTGTTTTTGCTTTCTAACTTGTAAAGTAAAAGGTACAATACTATGCTTATAAAAATTAGACCACTGTGATTCTTTCAGATATTCTTCATTTTACAGGCTTTATTTACATTACTCCAGATGTAAATCTACAGTAAATTTCCTATTTTTATGTAACAGTTGCAATAAAACTCTATACCAGCAGATCCTGGTTTAAGTCTTCATGTAACTGGGTAGACTGTTTAGTCTACACTAAGGTTTAATTGCTATTCAACTGAAG
>WTSP01024790.1:0-15980 GCA_025331215.1 Actenoides lindsayi | reverse complement strand
GGGGAGGGGGCTGGTCCTGCCGTGACAACGGGAGTCGGTACCGAGCCGAGCGTTCCGTCGGTCCGCGCACCCGTTGCAGCCGCTGTGCCCATCCCGAGAGCCCGCCCGGCCCGGGCCCGGTTAACAACACCCAGCGGGTCCAGCTCGGGGGCCCCGCTCCGGGCGAGGGCCGCTGCCAAGCGCTTGTTTTGGGCCAAAAGCCCCAACTCCGGTCGTGCCGGTTTTGTAGCATCACTGCAGTGCGGTCAGGAGCGCTGTGGGCAGAAATCCCCGCAGGACAAATTCGCGACGCAAACCGCAGCTTTACCCCGTCAGTGACCCAAGCTCTGAATGCCGAGTGACGTTACTGGTCTCACCGCACACCCTCGCTACAAGTTACAGAGTGAAAAGAGAAACTACGGCAGGAAAAAATTTCAAATGTAAGAAAACCGAACTCTCATCATTCACAGAGTTTTATAGCTTGATCCTCAGCTGAGGCTTTCTCTAATACCCTGCTCGGTGTCAGAGGAGCTGCCTGGGGAGGGACTGATATGCCAGAACAACTCGCTGTTAAGGAAACTGCCACGAAAGCACGGCCAAGTTTGAGATAAAGAAGTGAAAATAATTCCACGCTACTAAGTGCATGCTGGCCTCCCGATAAAAGGGGGTTACAGACAAAAAGAATGTCATACAAATTGTCTTTCTAAGAACTGAACCTAGCTTTAAACAAAATCCCCTCTGCTGTTGTTCTTTAGTGAAAATTCTTGTTTTAAAGGTGGCCTTTTATGTAACTCGGTTGTATCTGTTGCCTGTGCCTTCATCCTTCCCTAAGGAAGTCTTTGGATTTATTTCCAAGGGAAACAGGAACAATAGATCTAGTATCCCGTATTTCATTTTTAAAATATCTTTAAAACATAGATATTTCATCCCCAGAGGAAGGTTTCTGATCTACCTGGCCGTGCCCAGACTTCTGCTTCCCCAGCTGAGATACAGGCTGAGAATAAGGGGAAGTGCACTTGGCGCCAGGGGCAGCAAGTGCCCGCACTGCTGCTGCCCCCCAGGCACCGGGGATGTGAGCTCAGCGTGCCAGCGTTGAGCCAAGGGTCACAGCCCAGCTTGGTCCTTGGTGGACATTCTGCTACGCCACCAAATCCCTTCCTGAAACCTGTGGGCTTTAAAGGACTGTGCAGTGCAGCTGAAAGATTAAAATTATTCTTTTTTTTTTTTTTTTCCCTTCTCTATGAAAGTAAAGCACTTTTCTTCACTGCAGTTGTTTTCTTCCACTTGAGCAGAACACCTGAGCTAGAGTGAAGTGCTCTGTCTGAAACGCTCCCGAGGATGAAGCAGTGAAGGCAGGAGGGCCGTGTGAGCACTGTGTGCGTGTGGCCATTATTCAGGGGAAGCTGCCTGTTCATATCTCTCTGTAACTGGCTCTTCCTTTTAAAGACTAACTCCTTCCTTCTCCTCCTCGCCCCCTAGAAGAAACGTTTTCTTCCCCATTTCCTTTAATGGCTACGCCATGCGATAGCCAAGGTATTGAAACCCAGTCTACTGAATAATAACTTAATGATGTGAACCCCATTCTGTTCCTTTTGAATGGATGGCTGCTTCAGCACCAGAGCTGCTGGGATCTGCTCCCTGCTGGGAGGGATGTGAGGGAAAAAACCTGGATTGAAGCTGAGCAGCAACCAGAGTCGTATCAAACTGAACCGCAATACAAGAATGAGGTCAACGCTGCGAGACTAAAACACGGAGAAATGAGATGCAGTTAAGCTAAGTTCCAGAGTAGGGAACACTTCGAGTAAAATGAATGAACGTTTGGAGTTGTCCGTGAACCCCGTTATCTCTGATACCCGCTCAGACGGCACCGCGCCGAGCTGCCTTCTGCTTGGCTGTGTTTCATTCACGTGCTGGAGCCTGATGCAGCGTGGCAGAGGTTAACCCAACACGCTGGCGAAAAATCTCCGCTGCGTGTTTTCGCTATCGACAGCCGTTCCCAGCATGAGTGGAACCTGTTCCTTCCTTTTAGTTTCGCTTTCTGGCAAACGTTACGAAACCTTGAAGATTTATTTTGGCTCTCTGGAAAAGCTGAGTAAAACAACCGCGCTCATTTCGTTCGTCTCTGATGTCACATCTGAGTGCGGGTCTCCAGAGGTGATATATTAATGTCCTAAAGCATTGCACCATCTGGTTCCTCTTTTGATGCGCAGCATTTTGAATGCATGGTTTAATCTCCCTGGGTTTCAGTAAATTATGTAAACTCGGAGGCTTGGCAGCAGGAGATGGGCACCATGAGGAGATGATTCAGTCATCAATAGCTATTGGGCTTCCTTATTGCTGCCATTACACTTCTTTCAGTTCTCCTTACACATTTTGCAAGTGAATAACTCATCGTGCTAGGAGCTGCAAGTTTAGTGTTGGAATTTGCCCACTCTCAGATTAGCTATGACTAATCCATCCCTTCCAAGCGTGGAAAAGCTAACGGGGCTTCTATTTTGCTGGGTTGGGTGATAAATCTGAATTAAATTGCATGTATCTGTAACTGCTGGTGATGACATAAATCTCATTTCCTTTTTTCTTTCTGGACAGAATTGGAGCACCTTTGAATAGATGCGAGTACCAGACTGCACCAGCTGAAGCTACCTTGGAAAGCCATGGCTGCCGCCTCTCATCTCAACTCGGATGCGCTCCGAGAGGTCTTGGAGTGCCCCATTTGCATGGAGTCCTTCACTGAGGAGGACCTGAGACCCAAGCTCTTGCACTGCGGGCACACCATCTGCAAGCAGTGCTTGGAGAAGCTCCTAGCGACCAGCATTAACGGGATCCGCTGCCCCTTCTGCAGCAAAATCACACGGATCACAAGCTTGGCTCAGCTGACTGACAATCTTACTGTGCTGAAGATCATAGACACCGCTGGACTGGGGGAAGTGGTGGGTCTTCTCATGTGCAAAGTCTGTGAGAGAAGGTTGCCAAGACACTTTTGCAAGAGCTGTGGCTTGGTTTTATGCGAGCCATGCAAGGAGACATCGCACGTGCCCCAGGGGCACAGAGTCGTTGCTATCAAAGAAGCTGCTGAAGAGCGTAGGAGGGAGTATGGGACAAGGCTTGCCAAACTTCGGGAGCTCATGGGTGACCTGCAGAAAAGAAAAGCATCTCTGGAGGGTGTTTCGAGGGACTTGCAATCTAGATACAAAGCAGCTCTGCAAGATTATAGCAAAGAAGAGCGCAAGATCCAGGAAGAACTGGCCAGATCACGCAAGTTCTTCACCACCTCTTTGTCTGAAGTGGAGAAGGTAAATAATCAGGTGATGGAGGAGCAAGTTTATCTGCTGAACTTAGCAGAAATGCAGATAATGTCTCGCTGTGACTATTTCCTTGCCAAAATAAAGCAGGGAGATATAGCTCTCTTGGAGGAGGCGGAAGAAGAGGAAGAACCAGAACTGACGAGCAGTCTCCCAAAGGAGCTGACTCTCCAGGAGGTTGAACTCCTTAAGGTGAGCCACCTGGAACCACTGCAGGTGGTGAAGAAACCCCGGACCATTAACGTGGAGGAATCGCTCATGGAAACCGCGGCATCCTCATCAGCGTCGTTCAGGGAGCACGACTTGGTGCAAGAGGAGGCCAGCTGCACACCGACTTCCTCGCCAGCCAAGCCCAGGATGCCCGAAGCAGCCACGAGTATCCAGCAGTGTCACTTCATCAAGAAGATGGGCTCCAAGGGCAGCCTGCCGGGGATGTTTAACCTCCCCGTCAGCCTCCACGTCACCCTGCAAGGCGAGGTGCTCGTGGCGGACCGAGGCAATTTCCGAATCCAGGTTTTTACCCGCAAGGGCTTTCTGAAGGAGATTCGCCGTAGCCCCAGCGGGATCGATAGTTTTGTGTTGAGTTTCCTCGGAGCAGACTTGCCCAATCTGACTCCCCTTTCCGTCACCATGAACTGCCACGGCCTGATAGGCGTGACCGACAGCTACGACAACTCCGTCAAGGTTTACACTATGGATGGGCACTGCGTGGCCTGTCACCGGAGCCAGCTGAGCAAGCCCTGGGGCATCGCCGCTCTGCCTTCCGGGCAGTTTGTCGTGACCGACGTGGAAGGAGGGAAACTCTGGTGTTTCACGGTGGACCGCGGCGTGGGGGTGGTGAAGTACAGCTGCTTGTGTAGCGCGGTGCGCCCGAAGTTCGTCACCTGCGATGCCGAGGGGACCATATACTTCACCCAAGGGCTGGGGCTCAACCTGGAAAACCGGCAGTACGAGCACCATTTGGAAGGAGGCTTCTCAATCGGCTCCGTCGGCCCAGATGGGCAGCTGGGACGCCAGATCAGCCACTTCTTCTCCGAGAACGAGGATTTCAGGTGCATCGCTGGGATGTGCGTCGACGCCAGGGGAGACCTCATCGTTGCTGACAGCAGCCGGAAGGAAATCCTGCACTTCCCTAAAGGAGGAGGCTATAATATCTTAATCCGGGAAGGACTCACCTGCCCCGTCGGTATCGCCATTACCCCCAAGGGGCAGCTGCTGGTGCTGGATTGTTGGGATCATTGCATTAAGATCTACAGTTACCACCTGAGAAGGTATTCCACCCCTTAAAGGTGGGGCTCTAAGGAAAGCCTCTTTAGGCAGCAGAGATTCTTCCAGCCTCTTTGCAATCCGACGGGAACCGGTGTCGGGCATTCAGGAAGGTGGTGCTGTAACTGTGGGGGGCTTGGTTGGCATAGAGGCCATCGTGGTTTGTGTTTAGGAACAAAGTAGCTTCTGTGGTGGTGGTCTGCTTTTTCTTCTCTTTTTTTTTTTCTAATATAAAGTGTACAATAAAAAAGAACAAGTACAAGGGAAAGGATCCATCCTTCTGGAGTGCTGGGTCCTTGCTCAATGACTGGTCACGCCATAAACCTTCTCACCTCCTTTTGCCACATCTCCTACACTCACTCCCAGCTTCAACCACTGTGTCTTTCTTCGTGCCATAAACGCTGACTGACTGCTCTAAATCACCTTCCCTTAGAGGACTAGAGAGGCAATCCTCGCTGTGGTGCTCGCAAGGAACTGGGTAGCAGTTGTCTGGGCAACTACTAGAGGAAGCAATTTCTGATGGCGGCACTGCATAAAACGAAATAGCCCTCTAAAAACCACGGCGAGATGGAGCTTTGCTTTCCGACTGACGAGGGAGGGTTTTCTCTCTTCCTTCTTCTGGTATTCAGGAGATCGCCCCGTCGTGCCATTTGTGAAGCGTGTCTGTTCAATGTGAAGTGAGTACTGTGCAATCATGGGAGACTGAGCTGAGCCAGAAAACCGTCCTCTGATGGCAACAGGGGGTTTATTACTACTAAGAAGAGTAGAAGGGGGTTAAAAGGGAGAGGGGGTGATGGGGGGGGGGTGCAGGGGGACGGGGGGGGGTGTGGGGGGGGGTAAAAAGGGAGGGCACTGGAGGGAAAAAAAAAAATCAACTGAGGATAAACCTCTGGTTGATATTTACTGGTGTTTTGTGATTAAATGTATCCTGGAAACTGTCTTTGGAAGGTATGTCTGGTATCTGAAGCTTCCTGGGGAGGGGGGAGGGCCTGGGGGAGTAAGATTGGGAGACTGTAGTAAATGAGATTAAATGCAACATACTGTATGTTTACCTGCACGTCGCTATTCCACATTCCGGACCACTGCATGTAGCAAGAGGTTTCCACTCAGCTGCCAGCTACTCACTGCTCAGGTGGGGATGGGGGGGACACGACTGTTTCGCTTTTCTTTTTCTAATACTTGGGAACACGCCCAATTGGTGCATTGCCTTTTTTGTTCCCCCTTGCCCGGCAAACCACTACATTCCTCAGCTATATATTTTTTTTTCGTTACGGCACCAGCAGGCACCAGAGTTGATGTTCCTCGCGGCTTTGGGCCAAATGAAGCACAAAACTGCAGCTGCGTGAACCGAGGACCCCACAGCGCTGCTCTCCGGGCTGATAAATGTGTACCTCAGTGTGGTGCTGCTCGCCCAGAATAGCTTATTGAAGGCAAGATGCATTTAAATAGGGCACAGTGGTAGCATGTTAATCTGCCACAGATAATAGTTACGCTGCAGCGCGTTTATTTGTTGCCATCAACAAACGTCTTTGGCAAATTTGCGAGCGCGGCGGACGATAGAAAAGCTGATTTTATGGTGGCTGCCGTGCTACGGCAAATTGTTTGCCGCTTCTGCTACAACACGTATGCAACAGGTAATTTATTTTTTTTTTAAGCTCCCATATACATTCCCCAAGTGAAGGAGCAACGTAAAATAGGCTCCGGAGCCACCGCTGCGGCAGCTGCTGGTGCAGCAGTTACGGGGTTTGCAGAAGCAGCTCCGGGAGTGGATTTTGCTGGGATCTTGGTATTTTTTTTTTCTCTCCCTTGTTCTGCTCTGCCAAAGCACTGAAGAGACCAGCACAACACACACACAGCTGTGTGCTGGAGGTCTCCTCCACCTCCTGTTTCTTTCGCTGGGAAAAGCCGGTGGAGAGGGGAGTGGGAGCTCGGAGAGCAGCGTGGTGCTGAGGGAGCCCGGGGGATCTGACCCCCACTTCCCTCCTGAGCTGCTCCTTCAGTTTGCTGGAGCTACCAACTTGCACAGAATTATTTACATTCTCAGCTTCTCTGTTTTGGGTGGGAGGGAGCAGTTGCCTAAGGAATGTAGCAGTTTGGGGAGCTGATCTCATCTTGCATGTGTGTTTTGGGGAGATGAGGACTGCGACTGGGTCCTTCTGCAGTTAATTCCATTGTAACTCAAGGCGCTTTTCCCAGTGTTATGGTAATGGCTGTTCCTCTCCTCCTGATCTCTTTCTAAACACTGCTCCTGTTTCTAACAACTGCTCCAAGCAGGAAGCTACTATGGACTTGAATAATTGAAGCAATATTATCTATGATAATATGTACCTCTGTCATTTTCTGTTCCAATGGATTCAATTTATTTTATTTTTTTTTGCAATAAACGTCACACTACCAGCAGTAACATTTCCTGGAGTGCTTGAAAGGACATAAAAACTGGTCCAGTAAACTGAGCAGTTGGTTACCCCAGCTTGTTCCTGGTTACACAGTTCAAACACAGCATCTGTCATCTGTTTTCTCAGAGATTCAAGAAAAACAACACTACCCTGCAACGCACTGGTGGGCCAGGACACTGCGATTGGCACCTGGGGGGCGGGGTGTCACCTGCAGCTCTTCTTCTAGTCTTGGGTTTCAGGTGGTGAAAAGAAACAGAAAACCTGCTGTCCCTTGCCCAGGGTCCACACATCCCCCTGGCAGAACTTGCCAGCGACTGCGAGCTGGTTTTGCAGAGCTGTATTTCTTCCCTTGGTACCCCCCTCCCTGCAATGTTGTGATCATCTGCCAAATGAGATGAAATGGAGTAATTAAGGATTGTGAGGAAATAGTTTGGGTTCTGCTCTCTACCTGGAGAAAGAGCTCGTCTGGTTATACATATGTGTTTGGTTTTTAAAGATGATGTAATAAAGGAAAAATTGATCCAATTAAAAGCACATTGCAAATGGCTTATTTTCTTATTAAAAACACTTCATCTCCTCCCTTTGGCAGCAGATTGGGTTTTATGGCCTGTGGGGATTAGACTTGGGAACACAATGGCTATGAGACCCCTTTTTTGCCACCAGGTTGCAGAGGATCGATCTGATCTCCTTGGCCGGTCTCACGTAACTTTATCTGACAGTTCCCGACCCACCTCATAAACAAATACTAGAGTTTCTTGCCTTAATTCACACTGTTAACTCCCACAAAGGCTGTATCTATATCTTTTCACCATAGCTGGTACCTGGTGGTTTAAAGGCCTGCTCCGAGTTCAGGGTACCGAGCGCTTGGTAATGGGATGTGGAAGCCTGGCTGAAGCATCACCTGTATCCCTCACCATGGCTCATCGAGGGGCTTTCTGGCTCCACTCTGCCCCACTGTAGAGGTGACATATTTGCTGGGGCTGGGAGGAGGGCTGCTGTGAGGGTTCACATGTTATTCTGGGTTATTTTTACAAAACCATGTTAGAAACGGGGTGTTGAGGTGGACCCAAAGGAGCGTGAAGCGATTTGCCGCTCAGCTCAAAGGCACCGCTACGTCCGCAGCGCGTGCGGGGTCTCCCCTGGTCCTGCTGCCCAGCTGGGTTTGCTGATCCAGGTGAAGGTTGTTATCACTTGGGCTCATCTCGGGTGACACCAAGCAGCTCTTTAAACAGATACAAGCTTTTCAAACATACTCGACCCTTGCAGAACGAGCGCCATGCCCGTGCTGCCAGACGTACCCTGCCGCTTTGCGAGAGGTTGCGGTTTCGGAGCGAAGCCACCAACATTTGTTCCGGGCAGCCGCCGACAGCCAGGGTTCCTAACGGGGTGGGATGGGGGGCAGAGCCCGTGGTCTTCATCAAAGGGGGCAGAGCTACAGCAGTGAAAATAAAGCCAGATGCTTCGAGTCTATTGTGTAGCCTAAGTGATTTTTCTGGGTCATTACTCAATGCGAGGATTTAAAGTTATTTCATTTTGCGCAACTAATTACTCTACTTGCCTGGCAATTTTGGATTACAGTGAGTGGTGCGTAAGGTCATTTAGCAGACCGAGGCACAGCATATATTTCAGTCTAAACTAAATTTCACGGCAGCCAGCTAGATTGTTGGTTTTTTTCCTCCTCCAAACAAAATGTCAAAATATGAGGTTTTGCAATAAATATAATGACATAAAACCGCGAGCAAGTGGGAGCGTTACAGAGGTAATAGAGTTGTTGTTTATAGGAACAGATCTCAAGGACAGGGAAAAATCTATATGCTTTACTTCTGACCAAGCAGGTATATGGGAAAGCCATTATCTCCTTTAATAGATGCAAAGCTTGCCTTACAGCTTTCTTAATGCACCTGGTTGTGTCTAGGAAATGAAAACGAAAGGTTTCTGTGGACTAGTTCGATCTTAATTGTGTTACAGTAGCATGAGACCTGAAGGGAGATGAATGAGACCTTGAGAGGGCAGAAGGGACCCACAGATGCTACTCAGAAGAACCTGGACTGCTATTCTAGCAAAGCTTGAGGCTGTAGCTTTAATATGGCTTGTATTTTATGAAGATTTTTTTTGTCTAATCTGCTGAGTTCACAAGAAAGCGTGAAAACTGTAACTGCTTAAAGGTAAATGTAACCGATGACGTATGGTCCAAGAGAAGAGAAGCGAGTACTGGGGAGACTGGTGGGCAGAAGGCTGTAGGGAGCATGATAGAGCCTGCCAGACAACAGCTCCTCCGTGGACTATTTTAATAAATGATCTGAGAGGGAACATCTTTCACATCTGCAGCAGCCACTTTCAAAGCTCAGCTTGTTGAGTGCCCAACGTGGCCATGTAACCTTGGCCAAGGAAACTCTTATCTCGAGATCATAGGAAATGCAAGAAAAACAAACACTTCACTCACTGCAGACCTAAAGCAATGTAACAGCTGGGTAGCGAAACCTCAATCTCCTGCTATTCCCAGCTGGAGAGCAGAAGTCTCCCCACGCTGAGGCTCAGCTAGTCTGCACCGTGTGAAGGAAAAGAGTTGTCACTCAAATCCTTGACGGGATGAGACCCTCCGCATCACTGCTGATAACATCTCCATTTGCTCAGAGTGCTGGAGCACTCACAGGCATTGTTCTGCATTTTGTCTATGGCAGTGGGAACAAGAGAGCTGCAACAGCTCTTGGGGAAATCCCACCAGGGCTGTTGCTTTGCTACCCAAGAAGCTCTTTCCTTTCCCTAACCAAGCTTTCCTCTTCCTCCTCCTCACCCAGCCAGACCGATGGGCCACAGAGCAACCAGGTCTCTGATAAGCCTTCAGCAGGGACTGAAGCAGTCCCTGCCAGCTGGATTCGCTGGCCAGAGGCATCGCTCTCTTTCCTCCTGTGAGTTTCGTGAGTCTCTTTGTGGTGGGTTGACCCTCCAGCACCTACCTCCACTTTTATCGCTGAGTATGGCATTATATGGTGTGAACCAGCCCAGTTTGGGGCAGCAGCTCTGGCTGTGTCCCCTCCCAACCTCTTGCCCACCCCAGCACACTCGCTGCAGGGACAGAGTGTTGAAGAGAGGAAGCCTGGACGCTGTGCAAGCACCGCTCAGCAGCAGCCAATGTGCTGGGGTGTTACCAACACTGATTTAGCCACAAATCCACAGCACAGCTCCACAGGGGCTGCGACAAAGCCAGTTCACTCCGTCCTGGCCAGACCCAGCACATTCTTATACGCAACAGGAGGTGGCCGGGGGGGGTCACGTTTGCTCCAGCTGCCAAACAAAGATGCTCACGCAATGGGTACGAACTTAATGAGGTGCCATCAGCATTAAATGCTGGCTTTGACGGGGAAGAAAACTGATGTGTGCTCCCATGGCACAGATCAATGGCCAGCTCGATCTCAGGGTCCCTGCTTGGAGGCCACTCTGATGAATTAAAGCACTGCTTGGCTGCACAGAGCCAGAGAAGCAGCTCAAAACCCAGGCTTTTAATCACTCTGCATGACATAAAATTTGGGCTGGCTTTGGTTTGCTCACGGGCTACTGCAGTTCCTAGAGGGAGAGTTTCCATGTCTGCCCTGGAAGGAGCTCGGTGTGCCACAGGCGGGCAGCCATCTCTCTGTGCCTTTCTGCTGCTCTCATCTGCAGGATTCACACCTGTAAATCCTTAGGAGCCAGGGTGGGCAGCTCCCTCACCTTCCCCCAGTACACACCTTATCTACTTGCTGGGAGGAAGGGCAATGCTTTGCATTTCCAGAGGCAGAGGAGCTGGCAAACGCTAGCGATGCCCGCAGCCCGCCCGGCCCGGAAGGTCCGTGAGTCCAGGCAGCGAGAAGGCACCAACTTTCTGCTGTCCCTGGTGAGAACTGGATCGTTTTCTCCCCCGTTTGGCTGAAGGGAACGCTCTGCAGACACCAACCCACGTCACAGGCTCCTGTGCCGGCCGCGAGCTCGACGCTGAGGCTGCTCCAGCCTCGGCAGAGAGCCAGCTCCTGGCCCGGCTCTTTACAAGGAGTCCGGCTGCCAGCGGCACGGTCTCCTCTTCGAGACCGTGTTTTCAATTAGGGCTCGGCGCGCAGATTGTGCGCTTTATTGGCGGAGGCCTCCTCCCGAGGCCTGCCGATTGATTTATGAAGTTGATTAAAATATTAAAATAATCGTGCGCCGTGCCGCAAACACGCCGCGACGCGCGCTTTTATCATATTTGGTGGCGTTCCAATTAGCTCCAGCCTCTCCTCTCCCCCTCCTCTTCTGACCTGCTTTGTTCGCTAACGAATTACAGTTATCCTGGCCTCACTTTCGTATTTATTAGAGATGATGCATATGTGCGCTCTCCGAGCAGTTCGGAAACGGGCTGGCTAGCAGCGGGGAGCCTGGCGGGCCAGAGCTGTTTCCGAGCAGAGAAGGCATCCAGATCTGTCTAGCTAGAGCTATTTATTCCAATCCTCCGTATGTCACTGGCAAAATGAGGGTAAATCATTTGGAGAAGCTGGGAATAAAATCCATCTACCATAAACAGCAAGCCCCTTCTTTTAGCTAACTGGGGTTTCTCCCAAGCAAAGGCCCTGCGTTTCCTGCGATACCTTCTTCTCTGTACGCAGAGCTGATCTCCCCCAGTATCAGCAAGAGAACATCCTCAATGTCTTTTCACGAGCATTTTCTGACCATCAAAGAAGTAAGTACGGCACTGCTCCTCTTTGTGGTACCGACAGCCCTGAAGTTCAACCTCACCATCTGAGGCCACAGACAGAGCCACACATGAAGAACATGGTTGGAGCCAGCAGCTGGTGTCTAAATGCCAGACGGTCAGAAAGTAAATGCTTACTTCAAGACCTTACATGCAAGAACCCCAGGGGATCCCTGAGACCCTATGGGCTTTGCAAGTGGTGGCGAAGGATGCTCCAGATGCCCCCAGTATGTTGGGGCAGCCCTGCAAGTGGCACGGGGCGGGCATGGCTCCAGGGATACGGGTAGGAGCTGGGTGGGCAGCGAGAGATCCCACCTCAGCCAGCTGCATACCTTGGACTAAAAAGGAAATTATTTTGTCAGCAAGGCACCACTCGCCTGCAGGCCCCGTGCCATCGCAGGGCTTTGCGGTTGAGCCCTGGGAACCACTGTTGTCCACAGCCAGGGGGAAGGTGGGGGGGTCAGAAATGGGAGGTTTTTCACCACCAGACCGAGTGTTGCCACCATCCATCTCCCCTCCAGCCCCAGCACCGTGAAACAGCAGCAATGACCACACAGGGCTGAGACAGCAGCATCTGCCTCCTGTTCCCACTCAACAGCCTGGCAGAAGCCCTGTGTCTGCGGTGACAACGCCGGGACCGTGCAGCCACCCTGCATCTGCTCCCCACCAACACGTGTGCCCGGGGATCGCAGGGAGCACACCCGAGTGACTAAGAACATCACGAGCACAGGAACAACACACCTCCCGCTGAACAGGGGCACTGCTACGGCCAACTTCATTTCTCACTATTGAAAACCCAAACAGACGAGGACAGGGTGTTACAAATACGCTCCCAAGACGAGCTGCGCCGGGAAGACGGAGCTAAAAAATAAGCAGCAAGCGACGGAGGCGGCGGGTGGGAGTTTGCACGAGATGAGGCCGCTCTCGGCAGCGCCCGCGGGGCAGGATGGAGGAGCCTTGACGACCTCCGTTACCATCAGCACTCTGAACCACCACAGATGGTTTGCAACAGAAAAATATCAGACCCGGGGAATAGCCCCTTCTCCCTGGAGGGGAGAGATGAATTGGCAAATGGAAGGCTACGGCGATAAGGGAGTTTTTATAAACATAACCTAATTGTATTACTTCAAAGTCCTGAAGTTTATTGCCCTGTTTAATGATGTGTCTCGTTATTTATGGTGTAGCACAATGAGTCTGCTATTGATTTAATACACTCCCTTAAAGACCGTCATTGTCACAAGCAATAAAACGAATCCATTCTGAGACAGCTCAATTATGTCACATCTCCATCACCCAACCCCGAGCACCCCTGGGGAGCGGGGGCCACCATGGCAGGGCTGGGGGCAGCTGGTGAAGTGGGTGACCCTGGGGAAGGATGGAACCCAAGTGTGGCAGCTGAAGGGCAGTAGCCAGCAGGATGGGCTCACCTGGCTCAGGGATGCTGCCCACAAACACATGGCACCGTCTCCTCCCACCGGGCACTCACTTTGGTACAAGACTCCTGTCTGTGCCCGCTGACTGATGTGGTGACGGTGTAGCACAGGGGAGAGGGGGGTACAGATGGAAAACAGCACGAACAATAACAGGCATTTGTGCCCCTGCCCGCTCCCGACGCCCTCCTCACCTTTCTGGTACTGGAGCCAGAGCTGCTGCTGGACCTTCTTGCTGGGGAAGTGGATGGTGCAGCTGAACTCGGAGCCATACAGAGCCTCTGCGATGTAGTGAGAGCCGAACTGCTGGATGAAGGAGAGCAGCTCCTCCCGGCTGCTGTCCTTGTTCAGGATCTTCAGGATGTTGGCAAAGCCTGTGGGAGGGAGGCAGGGGATCAGCAGGTCGGCCTGGCAGGGCTACCAGCCACAGCCTGGGGGAAGGAGGCCCAGAAGCCCAGAAGATCCCTTGCTCAAGATATATATGTGCCCATGTGAGCGCAAAGCACAGTTCCTCCTCTTGTCTCCACAGTCTACATGATCCCTGGGAATCCACAACCTGCTATTTGCCCTGGGCTGTGGCTCTGCCATCCTTTCATGATTCCTCTCCCCAACAGATTTCTCAAATCATTTCACAGGGGTGTGCACGTGAACACAACTACCCTCCTGCCAGCTCCAGCCTGCTTGACAAGCTACAGGGACATCATCAACGTTATTCCAGATTACACTGCAGACCAGCCCCAGTGCAAATACCCTGCATGACCTAGAGATATTTTTTGGAAGGCAGAGACAGTGCAAAGGGATGCATAGGGCTGAGCTGATGGCAACTCCATGGGTGTTCAGGGCTTGGGGCAACTCGGGAGCAATGCCCTGCAGCTCCAGTGCAGACAGCAGGGACAGCTGTTGTGGGACAAGGACACGGACCCTCCTTGCTAGATGGAGATGAAATATAGTGGAGGCATTGCTGACAACACGGTACTTTGGCATCATTTGGAGCTGGCTGAGATCATCGTTTTGGTTCAGTGGTGGAACTGAAAACACAGTGCAAGAAAATACGTCATAACTGTCACCAAAATGAGGTGATCAGGTTGGCTGGTTGATTGAAAGAGAAGGTTGGTTTAATAAAAAAAACTAAAATAATTCCTTTTGAGCTGAACCTGAATATTTTGTTCAGCTGTGAGCAGGTTATTTCATTCTGGGGCCGTGCAGCCTGTCTGCACAAAATCTCTCTTCTTGTATGTGTTTTTTTTTTCTTTTCCCATTTCAAAACAGCTTGATTTTTAAATAAAAAATGCTGTTTTGAAATGAAAAGGCAAAACACTTCAGGTCGCAACAAAATGTTTCAACGTTTCTGAAACAAAATGTGTAGCTATAAAAACGTGGAAGTGAAATGTTTTGACGTTTGCAGGATTCTCCCGCCCACCCCTTCTTCGTCTGTGACTCCCTGCTTTGTATGACCCACATTTACGAGCACTTCGGGTCCTTTTGAAACCACATTTTTTTCAAGAACTTACTGTTTTTTCTATGTACACATACACACAGCCACCCCCACACGAATCCTCCCCTCAGTGTTGCTTATTAGCTTGACCCTGGCTCTGACCCCAGCTCTTGGTTTGTGTGACCGAGCCAAACAAATTCTCTGCCTCAGTTTCCCCCCTGTGCAAAGGAGGAAAATCTCTCTGCCTGGGAGCAAAAACTACTGCCTGAGCAGAACCTGGAGGTGGGAAACACTGGGGAAATGCTCTCCTGGTTTCAGCTGGGATAGAGTTAATTTTCTTCCTAGTAGCTGGTGCAGCACCACGTTTTGGATTGAGTATGAGAACAATGCTGATAACACCCTGATGGTTCAGTTGTTGCTAAGTAGCGCTTGTCCTAAGTTCAGGGTTTTTCCATTTGCCATCCTCTGCCAGGAAGCAGGAGCACAAGGAGCATGGCCAGGAAAGCTCACCTGCACTAGCCAAAGGGGTATTCCATACCACCTGCCCAGTATATAAACTGGGGGCAGTTAGCTGGAGGCTGGATCACTGCTGGGGCATCGGTCAGTGGGTGGAGAGCACCTGAAGCGAGCATCCCTTGTCTGTTCTTGGGTTTTATTCCTCCCTCTTTTTGCTATATTCCTTTTCATTACAATTACCATTATTATTATTATTATCATTATCATATCTCAGTTTAATTTAGTTTGTAAAGTGTTCTTATCTCAACCCACAGGTTTTACTTTTTTTTTTATACCCCTCTCCATCCCACTGGCCGTGGGGAGGAGCGAGCAAGCAGCTGTGGGGTGCCTAGTTGCAAGCTGGGGTTAACCCATGACAGATGCTTGGCGTGACAGTGCCTTGGGGCAGAAGACCATCCACACACCCACACACCCACGTAGACGCTCCATCTCCCCACTGTTAGAATCCCTTACCTGCAGAGAGGGTGATGGAGCTGAGCTTCACCCTGTAGAGGTTGCTCCTCACCCGCCAGTGCTGCACCATGGGGTAGCCCATCGCCTCGTCGTACTTGATGTCCCCTGCAAAGGAAGAGCCAAGGCTCAGTCCCTGCCGACCTGGCCGCCGCGCTCTGCGAGAAGCTTAATGGTCACAGCGAGCAGCTGCTCTGCTGCACACCACAGGGGTGGGAAATGGGATGGGAGCAGGGCTGGTAATCTCCTCTCGTGGTCAGGCCATGGGCTCCCCAGGCTGCTGGCAGGACGGGCTTTGTGATGGCTGCAGATGCTTGAAGCTCAGGGGGATGGAGATCACAGAATCTCAGAATGGTTGGTGTTGGAAGGGATCTCTGGCGATCATCTGGTGCCACCCCCCTGCTCCAGCATGGTCACCCAGAGCAGGGGGCCCAGCATCGCAGTGTCCAGGTGGGTTTGGAATCTCTCCAGAGAAGGAGACTCCACAACCTCTCTGAGCAGCCTGGG
>WTSP01024787.1:0-29815 GCA_025331215.1 Actenoides lindsayi | reverse complement strand
GTAGCTCTCTGTTGGACCCTCTCTAGTATTTCCCTGTCCCTCTTGAACTGGGGAGACCAGAACTGAACACAATACTCCAGATGTGGTAGGTAGGTTTATTTTGTAACACTTTACTTGCCACTTCAAATTTGAACCTAAGTATAAATGTGTGTGGGAAAAGTTACTCTCTAACCATTTTAGAGTTCATGACATTTCAAAAAATAAACACACTTTAAATCTCAAATCACTCGTTAAAAGGGATTCAATGAAGAAAAATGATTCCTAATTAAATGGGCTTAGACTAAACATTTACAGATGTTAAAATATGCGCTGTTGATTTTCCTCTGCAGGTGCATACATAAAGCTTGCTAAATAAAGCTTCGAGACACCACTCACTCGTGGCATAGGTAAAAGTAGAGGGCTTTGGATTATGAGAAAGCTGCTCAGAGTGCATTTAATGATATTTCCAGTGATATGATTGAGTTTCTGGAAGGACTGTCTTGTAGAAGAGACGCTTCCTCAGTGAAGATGTGAGCATGGAGACACTCAAACCAAATGTGTAGCAGTGGATGTGGATGGAGATCTGTGACTATATCTGTATTTATGACATATGATTTTGGTCCATACTTGTGCCCCATAGAGGGATGTATAGCCATGAGCTGCAGCTGATGCAGAACTAAGATAAAGGGGAAGTGGAGAGAAGAGGACAGCAGATATCCCTTCTGCCTTACTGACTGGGATATTAACTGGTGGAACCAGTCCTAGATAGATCTGGATGCTAGTCAAAGTGGCTGGTCAAGGTGGAGGGTACCAACATGGCTTTAAACTGTATTCATTTTGAAAAAGCTTTTGTGTGTCCTTCTACCAACCAGTAGCTGCTCCCTGAGTTACAAAACACGATCTCATTTTGAGGACCGTGACCACTCATGCATGCAGACACATCGCCGAGTTCCAGGGACTGTGTCAGCTAGTGTCCAACATCATATCTTCTCAGTTTCCATTTCTTCTAAAACAAACAAGCAAAATGTTACGGAGAACTGTATTCTTTTCAGATTGACCATTAGTCTTTGCCCATGTGCAGCCAGAAAGGAAATGTTCGTGCTTACCTTTGGGAAAAACAAACTAAAGCACCAACAAACAAACACACACCAATCAACCAAACAAAAAACAAACCATGGCAAAACAAATACTTTACATTCTCTTGGACAATTTACTCAATCCTTAACATGAAGGCTGACTGCAGCATCAGAGGTGTCTTCATTGCCACATATTTCTTTAGCTTAAATGACTGCATTGTTAATGGGAAAGTCTTGGATTCAAATGCTGCTGTCAATGTGTTACTTTTAGGTCCACCTCTTAAATCTCGGGAAAAGGAGCACACAGACTAAAATGCAGCCTTGCTGTACATTTTGTTGAGTTACGAGTTAATTTGCAATCTCAACATTCTTCTGACATGCTGTTATTTACTTCTATTAGCTATAGCTTCTACTAATAAATTGGCATGTACTAGATAATTCAGTACCTTGAGGTGTTGCTGCTGAACTACAGCAACTACAGCTGCTAAACTATAGCAACAGCATGCCACTGATTGAACCTAGACCAATTTTGGACTTCAGTTTGATTTCCACTGCAGGACATTTAGCAGCCCCTCTGAGGTGAGTTTAATGGGACCTTGATTGTAGTTTTTGAATCATATATCCCCAGGTTTTTCACTAACTAATAGAGCATGGAAGGAAAAAATCCTATGGGCTACAGGGACTGTGCTCCCTTTTCACCTGGAGGAAGTTTGCTATTTCCCAAAAGCTGACACTCTGGTTGAATTTATTTTTAAAACAAAACCAAACCCACTGTCTTCCATGGAGGGCTGACCTCTAGTGATAAGTTCTTTGAGATCTAAAATGACAATTAAATATTTGTTTGATCTGTAGCTCCCAAACTCTTGATGAGAGGGGTATTTTTACTTCATTTTGCTATGTGTCAGTAAAGCTCCTTTTTCCGTTCCCTCCTGCACTCCTTGAGAACCTTGCTATTATCTTCTTTCTTTAGATAATTGTGGATATAACTTAAAACCTTAATTTAATTATAACTTAAACCTTAACTTAGAGGCTTACAGTGAAGAGAAGAGCGCTAAGCTTTCTAAGTCTACCCAGAATTATAAGACCTATATCTCCTAGGAGCCTTGCGATGTACAAAAACTTGTGGCAAACCACTTAGTGCTTAGAATTCTTTTCTTTTTTTTTTTTTCCCTATGTCATACTGCCTTAACATATATTTCATTGTGGAAATGCTGCACATAAAAGAGGTTTCAGGAAAGGAGGCTCGGAGGTTACTGTTCATTGCTGATGCAGATTAGTCCAACAAGAAACTTTGTTAGTAAGGCTCAAGGAAACCTGAGTTCTGTTCATATATGGAATTGTTGCCAACTATCAAAAAATAACATGGTGAAAGTAACTTAGCAAGGAAATGGAGTTTATACATTGAAATCAAAGGAGTATGAATGAAGTGTTGAAGATTGTTCCTCCTATTTTGTATTCATAATTCAAAATAATAGGAGTTTTAATTATTGATTAGCTAGCGGTGAGAAACAGATCTCAATTTCACAAAAATAAATGCACAGACTATGCTTGAGGAATAACTGAAAGTTGAACTAAATCTAAGGATGTGAACATGGCTACAGGCATCCTGCAGCTGTACATTAGCATAAAAATAACTTCATCTTTTCTTTAATGCATAATTTCTGGTCCGTAAACTCTCTTGTTTGCCCTAAACATTTTATGGGTAGGAGACTTGCTTGTACAAATATGTTTTTTCCTTTGTCCAGCAGATAATTTTAATGAAATTTACAGGAATGTGTATCTCTGAGACCTCTTTCCCTCTTGTAAAATATCAGTAAAAACTATTATGTTGTTCCAAAGAAGTCACGGTTGTGGTGTAGAATAAATATGTTAGACAAAGGCACCTCTGAGTATCTTTTCAGGACAAGTCAATGTTCCTTAACTTAAGAGTTCCTAATTGGCATTATGATGATGATGTACTCTTCAAATCAGCTAGGGCTTGATCCTGCTAACAATTACATGCCTTCAATCTTCAAGCATATAGGCAAGGGATGATCTTACAGGCTTAATTTAGATTTCCACCAGTCTTAAGTTTGGAGTTAGGTCAAAATTTTTTTTTTCATAACTACAACCAAGAAAGCACGGAACTTCAGAAATAGGGTTTTTTTGCTTCTTAGAAAAGAAAACTGTAATTAAAAAATATGACTTGCTACAGCTGTAAAATAGCTTGCTGAAGCCAGCATTTTTATGTTTATATTAAAATTAAGACTAAATGGGCACCACGTCAGCCACTGAACATCTTTTTCATGGAATTGTCTTTTTTCCAGAACTTGACCATAGTGGTGCTGAGGGAAAAGAAGAATGAAATACAACAGAAGAAAGTATTGTTGGAACAGCTGAAATGTTGCTTTTGTTTCTTTAAAGTTTATTTGTGCCTAGAATTTATTTATTTTTTTTAATCATATCATTCATGGCCGCACTCGGCAGTTGTTTCTTCTTTGTGGGTTTTGTTTTGCTTGGTTTTGTTTTTCCAGAACAATGAACAGACTTTTTAGCATTCTAGCTCTATATTCAGAACCCGGGCCAAGTCTTTGGCATTGCTGAGAGCCTTTCTCCTTGCTTTTTAGCACTTAGGGAGCATTGGCAGTAAATGTTTCTTTCGATTTGAAAGGCTTCAAATTAAGGAAGAAAACAGTAAAGAAAGAGTTCATTCAGAGGGCCCTTCAAAGTGCATCTCTTCTGCTTGGGCCAAGTTTTGCTGCCTTTTTAGTACCAACTTGTATGCGTAGGGTTGTTTGTGTGGTTTTTTTCTTGTTCAGAGGAGATGGGAAGCTTTATTTGTTTATCTATCTAAATAAAATTATATTATTCAGGTATTGATTTCTAATATCAGCCATAAAAGCATCTTGGTGCGAGGATCTCCTTTTTGGTGGGACGTGACAACACTGATGCATTTGCAGAACATGCAGTTGAGAAGAAAACAGTGCATGTCCTAAGTATCTCAAACCTGAGCAATGCTGTTTTCAGCCCACAGAAATGTTGGTGGGGGTGTATATGGGTATTTGGATTACAAAATCTTCATAGATTAGATCATTGTGACTTAGTTGACTTAGTTGTTTTCTCTTCCTAGAAAACACTACGTTAAGTGTCTTCGTTTTGGCTAATGAACATCATTTTTACCTATTCCTTGAAAGACAGGATGTATCCACAGGTTGACAGAGATGTTTTATGCCTACTAATTAAAGGAAAACGGCCTTAAACCAGCTAGTTCTAATCTCAGGTTACGGATCTACACCCTGTACTGTTATTTTTAGTGACACAAAGTGCAAGTGAGGAGAAAGGGAGGAAGAAACCACCTTAGAAGTGCATGATGCATTTCAGACTCGTGAGATTTCAGGAGTACAGAAAAAAGTAGTGCTGCTTACTGAACCTACTAGGAGCTCTTCCATGGCCTGCATTTGGCAGTGAATCAAGGCTACCACTATTATGACTGTATGATGACTTTGAAACAAGATTAGAAAAAGCATCAACCATCTGCTTTTTGGGAATGCACAAAGGTTTAAGCTGTCTCTGAAGGATATGCTGGGGAAGTATGTCATGATCCACTGTGTTGAGAAGGGGGGGAAAAAAAAAGAGTTGGGAGGATGATGGTGTTCACAGCCTTTACAGACAGAAGAAAGCAGATTGGGGGAGGGAAATGTAGCATTCCCTCAAAACTGAGTTATTGTCTGGCATAGAGAATAGTGAGGAAAACGTTTACCTTCAAATACTGGTTGTTTTTGACTACCGTAGTACTTTTGGCCTTAATCTGTTCAGAAAAAAAAGCAAACCTGATGTTAAGCAACTGTAACTCAGATTCTTCTGACAGGAAGTATAAAAGGCAGTGACATTCAGAAGCCCCTTGGTTTACGCTGTATTAATGCCATAAAATTATCTTAGTGAATTGCATGGATAGAAGAAAAATAAACATGATGAAAATAAATAGTCGTCGAGTCACAGGCAGAAATTTCAACTGTTGTATTCATTAGGTAGCAAGTTCCAATAATGCTTTCTGTAGCTATCTAGATGTTTACAATTTGTTTAACTGTGATAACTATCATTGATCAGTATCTTAGTTGGGATGATTATGTTATAAATGATTATCTTTTTCTGTGAGGAATATATCTTTATGCTGCTCAAGAACTCAGTGTTTATTTGTCAACAAGGTATTTTTAATGCAAGTGAAGAAATAAAAAAAAAATATAATAGCAATTTAAATGTATGATAAGTAATGTGTCATTCTACCTTGGAAAAAAAACATACGTTCATTGTAAGGTTCTTGTGAAACAGTAGATGAAAAATTCCCGTCATCTGAATTTCCCTCTAAATCCTCAGTGAAATGAACTTGTACAGCCTCTTCTGTCCCTCGTCCCTCTGTTTGGCCAGCCCATGGTTTATAGTTGGTACACCTTTAAGCACCTGAGCCCGTTCCTAATGCCTGCTACTAATTCACTGCTTTGGCAGAGATGGGCAGGTTCCTGGGACCATGTCATAGGTGCACCATCTGGTCTTCTCCCCTTGAGATACAGATACCGATCTCCCACAGATGCAGGAAACTTAGAGTGCCGTTCAGTTTTCGTCGTCACTATTTTCTGTAGTAACTCAGGTATGTTTAGAATAGGTGCCAGCTCATTTGAGGACAGAACCAAAAAACTCCAAACCTTTGAAGGAGTGCAGAATAAAGGAATCGTGTATCACTGCCTTTGATGATGTGTTCCAAGTGAGTAACTACAGCAGCAATTACCTGTTAGCTCGCCGTGCTAAGCCATGCCACGTGCTAGGGAACTGATAAGGGTTAAACTCTGCTGAGTCAGAAGCAGCAGAGGTGAAAATGGGTTTGAATGCAGCATTGCCCCAGGTGGGAGGTTGTGGGTAGGTTACGAATCCCTGAAGCCTTAGAGCGGAATCAAGCTCGCTAAATACGAAGCTTCCTCCTTACTGCTTCAGCTCTGTGTTTTCTTGGAGCATCAGCAGTGAAAGACTTGAGATCAGTGATCTACCCTATCACTCACAGGGTACAAAAACTGATTAGCTTCTTCACCTATGACTCAATTTATGCAATCAAGCGCGTGGACGGGGAGAGCTTTGCAGAAACGCTCTTAACGATTCTCAGAAATGATTTTGCTAGCCTGGAAATTGGAAATATTAGATAGAAACATAGATTCTCTTATCTCTGGAAGGCGAGCGATGAATAGAATGTTAGAAACTATGTGTGCAGAAGGAAACTCACACGTGAATGCTCCCAACTTGGTTTTAAGCTTCATATCATCATAATATGACCTTGGAGGTGTGCGAGATACACGGTTAGGAACGACGTGTTTTGTACTTACCTTTCTTATCGAGGAACTATTGATGCTTTAAATAGGAAGCGACTACAAATAGGTGCTGCCAGATCTGATACCTGTCTTTCAGTCTGGCAGGGTGCAGGCAGGGAAGGAGAGAACTAGCTGGTGTGTTGGGAGGAGGGGGAAACGCATAGGAGAAATGATCCTTTCTGATCTTCCACTTGCTTGCCCTCGTACTGCGGTGGCTGTCAATACAGCATGGTCTTTTTTTACAGTGTTTTGTTTTCCTTATTCCTCTTATCCCTTGGAGGAAGCGACCCAGGCCTTTTTCTTACTGTAAGATCCAGGGAACAAAGCTGCTGTATTGTGGTTTCCTTAAGGTTCAGTTCTCCCAAGCAAGCCATCTTAATGGTGTTGCGTTCTTTTTCTTTCTTCCTTACCAATTCTTCTTTTCCTTCTCCTCCGAATCGGCTTTTCTTGCCTTTGTAGTTGTTCTCCAAGCCTTTGGCACCTCTCCTTTAATCCTCTTTCTGTTTGTTTTTTTTTGTTGTTTTTTTTTAATTTTCTTGTGTTGTTTTCAAGGGAACCTGGCACACTGACAGCAAACCTCCCTGACCTCACACTTTTGGCTCCAGCCTAAAGCATTTGTGGGATTTTAAAGGCCCCCGGGCTATTCAGTGCTGCAGCTGTGACAATGACTTTGAGTGCAGCAGGGGAGCAGCAGCAGTTTGGATACTGTTTAGGCAGGCTGTGAAGAACACCACTGGATTCACTGGTGTCTGAAGCTGACTGAGGTTGGGGGATGCGTTCTTTTTATTATTGTGGGACCTTTTTGTACATCACAGAGTAAATGTGTGCATACTCTATAAGGCGAGGCATAGCCAGAATAGAAATCTCAGCTTTGTCAGCCTCTTGCTGCAGGTAAGAGGCAGTAACTCTGGCAGTATGGGCTGTTCTGGCTGCTGACAGAGCACTGAAAGATGAGGAAAGCTTCAACCTTTCCTCACTGTTGATCTACTCTCTTAGGTTTGTCCTTCATTTCTCTTTCCAGTTTGTGGGAATAGGAGGAAGGCAGACAAGCCTCTGGAAAAGACCAGTACCAGTTTTTTTGCTGTGGTGCAGTGTAGCAGCACAGAGTGACACAGAAGTTTGCACGTTGTTTTGGGAAGTAAAGCCCAAAGTTTTAATTTTCAGAGTTTCTTCTGTGCATGTAGGTTTGTAGACAGGATAACCACCTGTTTGAAGTAGTTCAGCATCTCACAAGGACAGGTGAGCCATCAGTTGAACTCTTTCTCATTAGAGATGCCTGAGAAATAATAAGGAAATGGAGCAATCCCTTCCTCTTGCACCACCGTGTCCCAGGCAGGATAAGAATAGCTCCTTGCCAGCAACTCTGAAGCTTGCAGTTACAAATAAACAGCCAATGTGAAACGTAACCTTCCTCCTTCAGATTTGTGGATCAAGGAAAGAACTGCCTTTGGACTCAACCCCAGCTAAAGGCAAGCTTAAAAAGGGTTGAGGTGGACGAAATGCTCCATCCAGACCACCTCTTCTCCCAGTTGATTTGCCCCATTATTTATGTTCTCTCTCTTATGCCTGCATGTCACTGGCATTAAATGACAACTTAGAAGGTTGTCAGCAGGCAGTTTCTAAGACGAGGATGGTAGCACCTTCTCGTGTGAAAGAAACCAGCATTTTTAACTTTTCTACTTAGCTAATCGCTGCTTTCTCATCTCTTTAAGTTCTCAAGAGAACGTAGTTGGCACCTTGTTTAAACATAACATGGATAGCACAGCAGTTACATGCTCACAGATGTTTACCTGCCATAAAGTAATGGATATTTAGATTCCACAGCGTGTTCCGGGGAGATGCTGCTGTTTCCTGGTGTTGCTCCTAGAACATCTGTGCTGGGCCTGGCAACCTGGAGAACTGCTTGTCTTCTAAGTGCAGGCAAGCTCCATTTTTTAATACATCTGTATTTAGTACCGGGAGATAAAGGGCTTGCATAGGAATTCCCTCAGATGTGCAGGTGCAGCAGTAAAGTCAAGAGGCCATCTTAAACTGGAAATGTTCTTTGAGCAAGGGAACCCCTTTTATGGCCAAAACAGTCTCCAGATGCCACAGTGGATGTGGGAAGTACTTGGCCTCATTTAAAGCATTGACCCAAGGCAGAGACAAGGAGTGATGACAATGATTTTTTTTTTTTTTTGCAGATTTTCCTAATCTTTAGGTAAGTATCCCTCTGGGATTTTTATTTAAGGGCTGAGCTGCTTGTCTAAGAAGTTCCCATGATAAGTGCTTATTCTCTTCCTTTGTTTCCGACCCGTGACGTTAGAAAATCAGAGATAAATTTCAAGGTGTGATGGCAGAAATTAATGAGACTTTTGGAAAGAGAAGAGACTTTTCTTACTGCAGGTCCAGTGAATACTGAGGGAAGGAATATTGTAGCCTCAATGTGGAAACTGAGTCATAGAATATAGAATCATAGAATATTAGGGGTTGGAAGGGACCTAGAAAGATCATCTAGTCCAACCCCTAAGTCTGAGTCAGAGGAGCTCTACATTTTTGTTTGTGTAGATTTTCCCTCTCAGCCTGTTTGAAGAATGACAAAACCATGCTAGGATGTAGAGTAATCTTTTGTCACATGCCTGTATGCTCACATGCTCCTTGATAGGGAACTAAATTACAGTGATTAGGAGTTGAAGGAATAGCATGTTTCAATGAAACATCTCAAGAGCTGAGTCTGAGTGTTTTGGGGACAGCTGGACTCAAATGTTACAAAGGTAGAGAGCACGTCACCACAAAAAAAGTTGGAGTGATGAGTGAAAGTGTGCTGGAAACACCTTAGAATAATGGATGTGGGGAGTATAAGAAGTAACATGGCCACAGCAGCCAGGTGAGCCCTCAAGAATAGGGTTTTAATATTGGTAGGCCAGCCTCAAGGGGATATGGATTTTGTGATGTTCCGTGTTTGGACACAATACTGTGTAACTTTACAGTAAACTTCTGCTGGTTTAGAGACTGGGAAAGCTGTTACATATGGCATTGCAAGTGAAAATTAGGCTTTTAAAAAAAAAAAGAAAAATATTTTTCTGTTATTATCTTTTCAGCTGGAACAAGTATGTGTATAAGCTTTAAATTTACTGTTTAGTTCTCTCCACACATTTGAACTGTGTTCTACACCGCATGTTTTTCCTTAATCCCTAGTGACTTGAACTCCTTTGTATCTTGTGCAGGTAGCTATGCATGTCCAGGATCAGGAATATCCATGTAGCTCCTTAAAGGGAGTTTTTGGGGACAGGAGGAACATCTTTCATCAAGGACACTTAGTTACTTTTTCTGGACCTACTATGGGAATAGTTTAGCCACTCAAAGTATAGGTACTGCAAGAAACTCATCTCTGCCCCCCATCATCATAGCTTAGTAACAACACTTCTATAGAAGTTTCGTAATCTCTGATTCCTGTGTGTATATATGGGGCTTCTGGTACTTGGTTGATACCCTCATAAGCAGACACAAGATGATCTCTAAAGCCTGTTTTACTCACAGCTCTAGATTGTGCTTGGAATTGCCAGTTTGAATTGGCATCTCCACGTGTATAATACAGCATTAAATGACATATGATTTGATCTAGGCATACAGTGTAATGTCTGTACGGTGGGATGTTGATAGCTCACTTGAGTAAGACAATGAGCAAGGAAACAGACCACAGCTATACAGACAGATGTCAGCATGAGCCTGTTAGAGCCCTGGGAAGAAGTTCTGCAGCTCATTGAGGAGGTGTGCTTTGCTCTACTTGTTCACGTTACTCACCAACTTTATCTTCTTTCTTAGCCTTGGTGGGTCTGTCCCTTCATCTGACTTGCCCCGGATATAAGTGAGTATAGGTCAGGTTTATGAGTAATAACACCTCTTGGAAAACCCTCTGATAAAGCACAGCGAGCTTCTGGGGATGTGGTGCCTTCTTGAGGTGTCTCAGGTACAGAGTCCTGTGAGAAGGCAGACTGAGATGCCAGGGGGAGGTTTTATTCCTTGCCTTCCCTCTAGGAGCTCTTTCTAGCAAGCTGCTCTGTGGTATTACAAATCAGAGGTTACCAGTTTGTAGAAGGCTGTACTTTTACAGCTATAATGAAGTGGCAATGTTACTCTAACATATTCTTGCCTGTCTTTGCTGTCCCAACTTGTTGCATGGCTGCATTATGAAGAGTACTGGGAAACAAAAATTGCATTAGAAGGGAAGAGAGACAAGGAGACTGCGTGTTTCTAGATGTACAATCTGATTTCTTTATGTGATGCAGGCTGAGAGAATAAAAGGTGGCAGAGGGTGCATGGAGCTGAAGAGGAAGAAGGCTGAACTATTATTGTTGTCACTGAACACGTTGTACTCACCTGTGGCCTGAGGAAGGAGAATGAGGAGCTTGTAAAAAGTCCTCAGAAACTGGAATTCAGAACAACTAGAGAGTTGTAATGAATATCCTTAACAGGAGTACTTCCAGCTATTATTTTTAGTTACATTAAAAATTTTCCTTCGGTGGAGGCAGCTGTATGTGGTTAACCAAGTCACCAGGGTTGCAAGTACGTTAAGTCCAGGCAAAACAAAAACAAGTGCGGTCTGTAGGAAATTGGCTGTAACACCTCCTCACTAAGGCACTAGCAAACTCTTCTTGGTTTATCAGGCAGATTTGTTGCTGTTAGGCCGCAGAGATCTGAGCTTCTGTACGTTTGTGTTGGGTTTGTGCTGGCCATTCGGGGACCCCTGTAACCGCTTGCGTTGGCACAGCTGTCCTGTTCCCAGCTGGCAAACGCTAGCATCCTGACCCGGCCCAGCACACTGGGTCACCAAGATTCAAACCTCCTATGTTTTCATTTGGGAAACGAGTGGTGAGAGGAAGGAGAGGCCGGTTGGTTCGGGAGGGCCAGCTTCCACCCCGCTCGCGACGCAGGTTTGGGAGCGCTCGCCGCGACGTGCGCCGAGAGGCAGCCCTGGCACGGGCTGACTCTTTTAAAGAAGGCTCCCCAGTGCCAGCAGCTCTCAATCTTCATCTCGCACAGGGGCGGATGGAAATCATTCACACATCTGAGCATCAAAAAAAAAAAAAAAAAAATAAAATCTCAAAATGGACCGGGCACGGTGGCTGACATTTGGCTGGCTGTTTGGTGGGTGTTGTTTCGCTAGTGGATTTCCAAGGCGAAGTACATATTGTCAGGCATCTGCACACGGTGGGCAGAAAACTCTACTATACCAAAAAAAAAAAAAATAATAAAATCAATCAGAGCACCTGATAAAACAGTGGCTTCTTCCAGTAGGAATAATTGCATGCTGTCAGCACTCCTGAACAACGTATAAAAAAGAGTGATCTCTGGAAAACCTGTTCGCTGGTTCAGAAGTTCAGGAGTCAGATACATCCTGGGGATGCATATTAGAGCTTGATCTGTAGCCAGCCTTTAATTTTGCATTTGAATTGAAAAGAAAAAAAAAAGTGAGCTGATGGAACTGAGCGGATTCCAGTATCGCCACCATTGCCTTCAGAACACATTGCCTGTCAAGGAAAGCTTGCCAAACGTTGCTCTGCTTTGCTTGCATCCAGACCAAGAGCTGTTTTGTTGGTTCAGTGATAATGCTTTTTAAGGGCTCACTTTTCATAGTAACCAGAATATTTAATAGGTATGATAACGAACTACAGAATGAGACTGGGATGGAAGCTGGCAGGACCTGAGAAGAGGCAACCACCAAGGGGGGGGGGAAGAAGGCCTCATGCTCTTACTTTGTGAAAATAACTTTAAGTAAAGAGAAGGATGTTGTGTTGCAGAGTACTTGTGAATACTTTCCAGAAGTGGCTTTTGCAGCCCCTGGAACTGAAGCAGGGCAAATTGCTTGGATCAACTTTGTGGTAACACGTAGCAGTTTGTAGTACTTTGTGCTTTTCATACCTGTAGCAGGGACTTCATAGACCAACGTCCATTACAGCTGGCCTGCTGACTGTGGGTATGTCTCGGGAGAAGCTGAATACATCTTGATCTAAAATATAGGTGTATTAAAAATGGGGAAACTGTTTGTATCGGGTTTGGACCCTCTTACACCTGTCCTTTTGTTTTCTTTACTTTATGAGTATCAATATGATACCTGGAACTAGAACTAACCTTATTGAGAGGTCCTCCTGCAGAGGACCTCCCCCCCATCCCTCCCCTGCTTCCAAGGGGGCTCTGCACGACAGTGAACAGCAGCCAACCCATTTGTAGTCCCCACTGCTGTTGAAGATGAGTGGTTCTCATCTGCACCAAGGTCCTTCAGGTCTGCTGAATGTTTCCAGGTGTCCCACTTGGTGAAAAGGTTGAGCAGAGCTGCTTAGCAGCTCTGGTTTTCAGTCTGGCAGGAAAATGAATGGTGGTTGTTTGAAAGATACTGAAAGTTGCAGCTTTTCTTTCTATAGCAGATCCTCTCCCACTTCTTTCTGGATATTACAGACCCTCAAATCTGAATCTAAGTGTCCAAAAAAAAAAAAAGTGGTTATTGGTAGACTTTCTCAGAAGCATAATTAGCATAGCCAGACCTTTACTTATTAAGCTGTTTCTGTTCTGTTAAAAGATGGGAAAAGTGTTCCTCTGAATGTCCCACATGCAGACCATTTGGCATCTATAAATTAGTGCAGCTCATCTATTATATAACAATTGTAAATCATCAACCATAACTGTGTCATCTGGGGCAACAGAAAAAATAGGTACTTGATGTTTTATTCAGCAGGAGGTTATTATAATGGCACCTTAGTGCACAGTGAACGTAGTTCTCTTACTCTCCATAAAATTCTTATTAATTGCATTAATTAGTATATTTTTATTTTTAAAGCATAAAATGCTCCTCGTTGCAGGCCCTGAACACTTGTATATAATTTTAAATTATCATAAAGTGTCATGATAGTCTGTGTACTCATTTAACTTCAATTATATAGAAATATGCATAAGCAGATTTAATAAAATAGATCCATTTCCAGAGCAGTCATAATAAACCTCCTTATCCATCATTATGCTCTTCCCTAAATACTAGAAGGAAAGATAGCCTGTGGGTGTGCTGGGAAACTGGTAACTGCCAGCAACATTATGAGCAGGCTGAGGAAGAGTGAAGTTGCAAGTCTGTCAACATCAGTGTCAAAGCATCTGCTGACATTCCTGGAGTCAGGATTTTAGCCTTCAGCAAATGATGTGATCAACACAAACATTTATGAAGCTGTTAGCATCATCTGTTAGTTAAGATCTTTAGATGTCATGAGCTGCTATTTTAAAGTTTTTTGGGGTTTTTTTTTTTGTGTGTAAGTTCTTAGGTTCTCTAGGTACTGATTTTCAGGTCCTTCACTTCTGTCATTAGTAAAAGCCACATTTTCTGATGGAGTAAATGAGGAGAGAATGGTAACTTCAGTGGGATTTTGATACTTTATAATGAAAATAATGGTCAATCCTCAGAGGCAGGTCAAAAATGCTGCTGTATATATATACATACACATATTGTACACACACACACACATATATATATAATGATCCAGCCCCAGTACTCACTTCAGTTACCAAATCTTAGTGATTGAATCTCCTGGATTCAACAAGATCTAAATATCTATACAGTCCTTTAGATTCACTATCTAAAGAGATTGATTTAAAAAAAAAAATTGAAAGGCTAGGAAATAACACTGAATATTAGTGCACGTAAAAAAAATATACATGGTCATTACCATATTGAATTACCCAGTACCCAGTTGTTTTCCACAAGCTAATGGTGGTAGCAAAAGTACAGGTCTGCAGCAGATATATTTAGCATAGGAACTCCTTCCTTTGCTGAGGATTGCAGTGATTAATGAGAGAGTTATGTCTCCAGAGAGTAGCCCTCTAGCAACCTTCTCACTAAATACATCCATTAAAAGCTGGAATACAATATGCAGAAAAGATTTAAAGAATTATCCTGGAAAGCCGTCTGGGATTTCAGTGTTTCCCAGAGGGCAATTTTTTGATGGCATTAACGATCTCCTGTAGAGAAATCTGTGTCTAATCATTCTCTGTCCCTGCATGACTCTGTGCAGGGTGACATATATATTACCACGTATGTACTCTGGGGTATTCAATAGCCAGCAAATTACCTGAGCAGGTTATTTACTTTTGCAGAAGTTACGACTACTTCTGCACTTCAGCTCCTGATGAAAGCAATAGCAGTTGTTTTCCAAAGTTTTAACCCTGAGATTATCCTGATACTTGGTAGGCTAAAGTTTACAGTCTCAAAATCACTGTAAATCTGCTTTCTTGTGCTGTGGTATTTGCTGCCCTTCATGATTAGCTAGAAAATCATGGTCGGAGGAATGAGTCTGAAGTAGCGATAAGTTGGGATGATCTAATCTGAAGCTGGAAAATGAAAGAGAAAATAAAATCTTGGAGGACAATGTAGGTCAGAGTCAGATGCCACAGTCTTGCTGTGCTTCCAACTGCCTGGCAGAGCGTGGCAACCGGGCAGGCACAAAGGTTCAGAGTAAGTCTCTCTTGCGTTCCTTTAAAACAATGAGAAAATTTCTCAGCAGTAGAACATAAAAAGACATCCTTGCCCTCACCAACTCTGCCCTTCCTCTGTAGGCTTATGCTCATTTGAAGGGACCAGTTTAGGAAGATGATCCCTGCAGCTGCCCTGTGAATTGTTCCTTAAGCCACCATTCAGGCTGTGCAGCTTTTTGTGCCACTGAGGAGGGTTTTCTGCCCACCCAGCTCTTGTAAATGGCCCTACAGTTCCTTACAGAAATATTCAGAAAGTTGTAAATAGTTCTCTGGCCCATTTTCTGTTTTGGGACAGAGATGGCAATAAGAAGCAGATGGTTTTGGTGACATTTTTAGTTTGTTAAAGGATGCGTATCTCCGTATCCTCTCTTCAAGCTCCTTGAATTTGTAGAAAGCACGCATTATAACAACAAATAGTTTGAAGTGAAACAAAACTGCACTTCCTGGATTTTACATAGAGTTTTGTAGAGCAGAAATGAAATCAATATTGTGACCACCTGCTACTGTAAACTCCCTCTGACAAGTTCCATTTTTTATGATGTTCATATACTTCAGGCTATGGTTCATCAGTGCTCTTAAGCTTAGCAGGAAAGTATGAATGCATTATGGAGATTGGCTTATGCTTTCTCTCACACTTCATAATAAAGTGAGAGACATTCAGGAAGTGTGTGTGGGAAGGAATAAGGAAAGCATTTTATTTCTTTCTCTGACTAGCTTTTTTACCAAATTCCTTAAGGAAAAGTTTTTTGGGTTTTTTTTTTTTTTTTATGTTAATATGAACAAACTGAATAAAGAAATTTCTCAAGTAGCTTTACATACAATTAAATACATGCATACAATACATACAATATAAAGAAGAGGTGCATTAATTCTTTAGCTGCGCTAACCTACATCTAAAACAGTCTGGACTTTGTGACATGAGAGTAAATATTGCATCCTATTCCTGGCCAAACGCATTTTAGAATTCAAGAGCCATAAGGATAAATGGGAAAATGACAGTATCTTTATTTTCCCCACTCAGAATTCAACTGGTGTGTTTGTGAAGACATAATTCTTCTCATATCCGTTACCCAATCTTTCTTTGGTGCAATCATAAAAGCAGTCTACTTCATGATAAAAATGAGCAGTGCCTTGTTAAGGGTTTTATTCTATTAATGCCAAGCTCATCTGATTATGACCGAACTGCCTTTTCTGGAAATCATTTGATATACCTATTCACAGCATCTATAGCATTGACTTTAAACCCTCTTCTAAGGTAATTTTTGGGTTGCAGTAGTGGGATGGGTAATTAGAGCCTGCTCTAGTAAGCATTGTGTTGTGCTATTTTCAATGGTGTGAGAACGATACCTGAAGGTGTAATTGCCCTTATGTTTTTATGGATTCTTTTAAGATCAAAGCTATCAATTATGAGAGCCGAAGACATTTAGACAATAGGAACAAGTGTATACATCAAGCAAAGTCAGGCAAAGGTAAATCTGAAATTGCTTCAACTTGCAAGAGGAAACTTTTAATGTTTATACTAATATGCTACTTAAAAACCATTAAAAAACAAAACAAAGCAGAAAAATCCATGAAATTATGGAGAAGGATTGTGTGTTTCTGAGATAATGCAAAGCGAGATTGCATCTCTGAACCACTGAATCAGCTTCTACTACTGTTGGACTTGATTTCTGAGTGTTCTACTAGCCAAAAAGTCACCTTCTGCCTCTGTAAATGTAGAGTCTAGCTGCTAGGCAAGTATAATCCCACACTATGCAATTAAGGCTTTATGTAAATTAATACTTATGTAAAATAAGAAGAATTAATTTGGATGAAACCCAGGATTAAGCTGTTTAGTTGTAAGAAGAAATTAATAGAGATGATGAATGCAATCAGAAGTTTCTCTTTTCATGATAACATAATCAGATTTTTAAGACAAAACAAAAGAAGAAGAAAAAAATCCCCCTCTCCCTGTTTTTTGTTAAATAGCTGGTCAGTGGTGTGCATATTCTTTCCTTTCTTTCCTTCTTGTGTGTTTTTTATGTGTATGCAGTAATAAAGAGGATTTCCTGATCTTTACATAGCAAAATATTTTGATTTCCTAATCTTTACATAGCAAAATATTTTAAAATATGAAGAAAAAGAGAGTATTTACTGGAAGCATGAAATGCTAAAATACAAATCAGTATCATTTTGTACCAAAAGAAATATGAAATAATAGCATAGTTTTGGCTTATTTCAATTTATGGTATTTTTTTACACTTGACTGGTTTATGTTTTCAATCAAAAAAAATAACCCCAGGACAGGTGATATTTTATTAAGCATTTACTTTAATATTCACTGTCAACTTTCTAAAAAGAATTTGATTTTTAGCATTTGCTCCAAGTTTCTTATGCGGGAATGACCTAGGAATCTGCAACATAAATATGCCCGTGCCATCATTAAAAGTGTTTGAATAAAATTAATCCATGTTGCTCATATTAAGTTGATGTAGTTATTTTACGTAATCCTTCTTATAAATTTGGGGGGGGTGAGGAAGCGTGGAGAGAGATTATAAATTAAACTGCTCTTGGTACCATAGCTATGAATCTCACCTAGTGTTCTGTATTGAGTAACTTTAGGAGATAACAGCTCCTTGGGTAGTGGCCAGGGGTTCTCTGCACTGGGGAGCTGATCAGCCTTTACAATTCCCACAGCCACCGTTTCAGGGCAAGGCAGAGAAGGAGATGTTTTGCTTTTTGCCATCTACGAGCAGGAGTAACAAGTCTGGGAGTCCTAACCAGCTTTCCAGCGAGGCTGTTTGTGAAACGACTGGCTGTATAGGTGCCTCCATAAATACTGCAGTGTTTGAAGAACCCTCAGGACTTCTCAGGGACTTGGAAGTCTCACAGTACAACCAGACCACGAGTCCTCTGCTGTACAAAGCGTGCTTTACCCTGCTGTGCACTGCAGAAAGGAGGCAAGTAGTTTAAATTCTCTCCTTCCTTGGTATTTTAAATAGGAATAAATGCCTGATGCCATCTGCGGCATAAATATGATTTGAACACGACTCATGCGACTTTTATCTCCCTGAATCAATTTTTCATCTACACAAGAAATGCTCCAACAGAAGTTACTTTTCATTCCAGTAGCAGACACTCTCCTGAGTGGACTTTAAGGGCAAAGCTTTAGAAAGAGTGGATTTAAATTTACATTTCAGCTTGGCTTATAGGTTCATTCAACTGTGAATGATGGAGGGGAAAACTGCAAATGTAAAGGAATGTCTATTAATGGTAAGGCACAGGTGCTAGGATTACTTGAATGGTAATAAATTTACATTGCAAATGTGATAAATCTGCTGCAGTTCTAATGCTGCTGTAATGACTATCAGCTGCGAGCATGAAGACAGAAGAAAGCTGTTAAATGCACACTCTTAGTGCATGGAAAATGTACTCTCAGCAGTTTATGTACTGCTTGATATTCATTTATGAGGGCTTCTCTTCACACAGGAACTTTCATTTCTGTAGAAATTTACTTTGCAGTGTTTTATTTGTGAACGACACTCTTTGGTTATTAAGGCTGAATACCTACTCATTAAGCTTCTTGGTAATACGGACATGTATGGGAGTTGTGCAGGGTGCTTTTCATTCTCAACTTACTTCTCATCAGCTCTTTCTTTTCTAGCAGCTTCCTGCACTGCAGCAAAGTCGATGCTGACAAAGCACAAGTCAACAAAAACCAGTGAAATTTGGAATCTAAGAGAGATTTGTAGTCCCACATTCGATGGTGCATCTTCAGATAATTATTTTGTCTCCCCTTTCACGCGTGCTGTTTAGCAATCGAGCAAGGAAGCAAAGAAATGATGCACACGACGTGCCTGAAAACCAACCCTGTGCGGTCAGCAGACCCCATCTATTGCATTTTTCAAATGTCTTGTATAACATGAGGTTTCCCACACTACTGACTGAAGTGTTGGACCTCTAGTAAAGACAGCTGGGATGTTGCTGGTGTGTGAGCACAGAGGCAGCCACCTGTGCCCCATGGGAGCACGTATGCTTAGCATCTACGTGGATGTTGGGGCAGTAATGAAGTGAGAGGCTTCCTAAGTTTCCTACCCTGCTTGTAACTATGGAAACATTCTCCTCGGCAAGGAGCTTCAATGGAGTTGCAGCAAAGCTGGAAGGACTTGGTGTTGATTGGATGATGGGGAAGCAGGAGGTCTTGGAGGAAGGTCTGCTCTGGGAAGTGGTGGTCATGCCCCCTGTCTGCCAGGTTGAGAGCTTTGAGCCTAGCCAGGGTATTAGTTTATGCAGCTTGATCTACCCTTGCCACAGGTATGTTCTTCATTAATATCTGTAAGCTTTGAATCTCTGTAAGCTTTGAATTCTCTGTGCTGGATTCTCTTCCCTCAAAATCCTATGCCTTTTAAGTTTGGGACTTTCAGAAAGCTGTGATTGCTCAGTCTCTCTAGCTCATGGACAGAACAGCTTATGTGCAGTGTGGCCTTTTCTCAGTCTAAAATCAACAGGCTAAGCACCAAAGCTAGAAGCCTGATTACCCAACCTCTAAGTCCAGCAATTTATGACCAAGTATTTGTTTTAAGGGTGAGCTGACAAAGCACCCCACTATAGTAACTGGTAACTGTGCAGTCTGTGTGACTGCAGATCACACTGCAACATGCAAGTATCTTGCTGGTTTTTGTTTTGTTTTCCAGTTGAGAACAGTTGTAACTTTAGAGGTTTCTAGCTGGCCTGAATGCTTTTTTCCCCGGGGATTTTCTGTTTGCTTTTTAAGCCCCAGTGTGTAGAAACCAGGACTCGGGTACTCTGCATAGGACTTTGGAGGTCGATTGGTCCAGTGCCCTTTTCGTGTCTAGGGTGACTTCTGAGTTCCATCTGTGTTTTGCATCTGTTTGAGTCTTGTAATACTTATTGTACTTAAAGCTCCTTCCCACTCTCCTTCAAAATCCAGTTTGCCTGAGGACTAGGGCTGAGATGACAGAAACACCTCTTTCTTCCCTTCTGCGGGCTTGGCTTGCTTGGCGTCGTTATGAAATGGAGAGGTTACGGCTCTTCCCCTTCATGGGAAACGAAAGAGGTGTAAAGACTTGGTATGCCAATGGCTAGAGCTTATAGGAAAATACTCCAAGTTATGGCAAATGATTTGCTTTGTGGGTGCATTTTATCACTCCAAAGTAAATTAAATCGGCGGTTTGAAATACTTACAAAGTAAAGTATTTCTCCAAGTAGGAAAAAAAGAAATAGAAAAAGACAACACACTTACCAACTCTTTTATAAATTGGGGGGAAAAAAAATAAATCTCACTATTAATACTGAAAGTAACTAATGCTTTGAGCATAGAAGTTATTCCTACTGCTAAATTTCTTCCTTCAATTCATTGTATTCACAGAGGCCTCATTTCTACGCGGAGTAAAATAGCGTTGAATGGTTAATCTAATGTTGTTCAATGTTTATTAAGTCTATTAAAAACTGATGTTATTGTTTGATAGTCTTGTTTTAATAAAGCCCACTTGGTTTGGATAAATTAATTTGGGAAAAGTAGACAGCAATACCTTAGTTGACAATTTTGCAAGGATTTTACGGGCTAGGTTAATTAAAAATATGAGCCTATAGCTACTGTATTTCTTCCACATCTTTACCATGCTTTAAAATAACAGATTATAGTGCTCCAGAGTGATCTTGCTATTTTACCACTCTCAAAGGCTTCCTATAATAGTCTTCACAATATGGACCTCAAATTTCCTTTATAAATATTTTATACTAAGGTCTGGAGTCTTTGCGATGCTAGTATTTCCCCGATGGTAAAAGCTGTGTTGCATCTGAGAAGACTTCTTCCTTTAGAGAAAACTAGGGGTTGGGTTTTTTTGAGAAAAACAAAATGGCACCGTGCACTTCAAACCAAGAGATTATGAACAACGGGATAATGAACTTGTAGAAGTTTACTGGTGCGTGGCCGATTGAAGCGTTTTCAGCAGGAGAAAAAAATAATTTAAAGAGGAGGTTTGTAAAAACCAAAGATGCTTTGGGAAATACTAAGGAGAAGTAGGGGGGAGATTTCAGTTGCACTGAGAAGTTCCCATGTGTAAGTAGCCTTTCTCTCATGAGCTGCTCATGGACAGTGCAGGCACAAGCTCACAACCTACTTTTATGTCCAAGTGAAGAAGTACTCTTGGCTATTGTCATGTACTGCTGTGGGTGAACTCTGGTTTGTACATTGATCTCAATTTTAAGCCCAAACCCAATATCTATACACTTTTATTTGCAGTGAACACAGTGATTTGAAGCCGTGCTTTCAAGACTTAAAAATCAGACTCCTGATGTGCTGCTGAGAAGGAGTGGGTTAAACTCTTTCCCTTTGAGATACTGTGGGCCTTAGGTCCAAAGGTGGTGAACGCAGGGGACACCAAGCACTAGGCAGAGGGCAATGACAAATTAACAATGTGTTTCTATTATAGCCCATAAACCTACTGACAACACAGTTTTACAAGAAGCCAGTCCATCTCAACTTGGATGTTCCTTCATGGATTAAGGGAAATGAAGGAAACATATTATAGACAACTATCTATCATTGCATCAGATGAAAATGTTCATATTCTCTACTCCAGTAACTATGTAGGGGTTTTTTTTAAACTTCTGGAACTGTCCCTCTTGGGGAGAAATAATAAGATTATGCACAATTCAACATTTTTTTCCTCAGTACAACCAGATATATTTCTTGACACTTCTGTTTAGGTTTATTAGAAGAAGCCAAAAATATTTTATCAGCCATGAAGTTTTGCTCATTATTTGAAAATTGTATAGACTCAGCATCTATTTCTTTTTTTAATCTCACATTTTCTGTGATGGGGAGTCTGGATCATATTACTTTCACTACCATCATCCAAAATTTTGTCGTAATGTGAATTTTCATTAAACATAATACCTAGTAAATCAAGGCAAGCAATTAACGTTTTTATTAAAAATAAAAAAAAAATTAGAATTAGAAGTGAATATCTCACAAAATTAAGCCTAGCAGCATTCTGAACAGGACATATGAAGATGTTTTTTTTTATTTTCCAAGTTTTATTTTACTTATGTCTAGGCACAGATTGCCGCTTCAGCGCAAGTTCAAAAACAATGCCTTGAGCAAGGATCAGAGTTCAGGACTACTTAATCCCCCAAAGGTACACCAGATGCTGAGGTATAGGTTCTGTCTTTCTTACTCTTGTCTCGTGACTCTTTGTAAGCAGTGACATTGCCTCAACAGGAGGGACAGGTTGGGTGTCCTGACAAGGACAGTCTACTCTGGTAGGATTGGAGCAGTTTGTGAGACAGAGTGGTTTCTAGGACCAAGTCCAGTTTCTTCTGTTTGTGGCAAAGAAATGAAGACCACTCTTGAAATTCTGTGTAGAACAGTGACCTTGGCCTAAAATATAAACAGAGAAAGGACAATGCAAATGTTGAGCTTTCATATCAGTGATCTTATTAGTTATAGTTTGAACAACTATGCTGTTTCCCTTTGGACACAGGCGTGAACATCAGCTTTGCATCAACTTCTGGTTTCATATTTTGGTGGAACTACTTGTGAGTAGAGAGTTCCTGATTTATTTTATTTTACCTTTTTTTAGTGAAAGATGAGATTCCCAAAACCAAGATACACTCGAATCAGAATCAAAACCAAAGCACTCAAATCACATCCTGAACCTGACCAAGTGTGACTCTTAATTTTTAAATATGCCAACTTGACGAAGAAGAATTGATGAATACTTTTATTTGCATATAAATATGACTTGTCACATAAAATTCACACTACTCCTTTCGATGGATTGTCATTAGTTGTCCAGGAAGCAGCAAACAGTAGGGAAACGGGAATTGAAGGAGGTAGTTTGGAATGAAAAGGCTTTGGGAGCACACTTTACCTCGCTGCAGCCACATTAACAATCTGAAGCTGTAGCAGATTTGTCCTTTTTTATTTACATTCAAGAATACTGCTTCAGTTTAAGGAATTTCTTTCCTAATGTCCAACTTAATAATATTGCAATTCTATTACATTCTAACTGCCTTCCAATTACCCTTAATTTGTAGAACTTCCCTTAGAGTGAGCACCACAGTTCAGACTGACTCTTTTTAAAACAAAGATAAAGAAATGAGGGAAAAAAAGAAGCAAAACCTACTCATTGAACACATAGACTGGGGAATGAAATGCACAAATGAAGTTACCTGAAAATGGGTGGCTTTTATTAAACAGATGCAAACCTATGTATAGTTCAGGTGGGAAAAATACCTCACTGCAGTAACCTGGGTTGCAAATTCAGCAAAGCTAACATGGCTATGTCGTTGCTACTGTGCCTTCTGTTAGAGGGGGGATTTCTGCTGAAGGGGCTGATTCAGCATCTGAGAGAACTTCAAAAGCCAACAGCCCTCCTCAGAGCCATAAATACTGGGAATCATCTATTTAGGCTTCTCCATATAAATATTTTTAATGTAGGTTTCGCTTTCCATAGTCTTACTTGGCGAGAGACTCAAGCAAAACACAGTTTTTTGATGAGGTACCTGCTGACATGATGGAAGAGAATGAATTCTGCTTCTGCTCCACATAGTCGTCCTTGCTGATGACTTAATCTCTTGCGACCTCAGCTTTAAGCCTGTTAAAGCTTAAAACTGGAAAGTTTTAAGGACACACAAACTGATTCTAATCTGTTAATCACCGTGCCTGCCTGAAAGATAAAACTGTCAGGAGAGGAGCTACCTCTTCGTAGATGTATACTGTAACTTCTTTCAGAATGGGGCCCAGCTTCAGGTAGAGGAACAATAGTAAAAGTTGCAACAGGCATTAAAATAAAACATATTTTAAGTTTTCTGTGGCTGTTGTGTTTTCCAGTAATGATACATGCAAGGCACAAGCCATTTGCTGGTTTAGGGCATGGGAGAAAGGAGTTCCAGTTGTACTGGTATGGAAATCTGTCAACTCCTGTTTTCTAGGCTACAGAAAATGTTTTCCCTGCTGCAGCTACTAAAGAAAAAGAACAACAGCACTAAATAAAAAAAAGACACAAACAAAACTAAACAACACAAGCCACCAAAAAAACCCCAACCAAACAACAGAAAACCCGATCTTTTTTACTTCCAAGTATTTGTAAGGAAGAATTTGAGTGTGAAATGATGACAAATTGATGGTGCTTGTATAGCTAGTGCGGCATTCATTGCACAGTCTGTTGTTCTGCTCGGAGATCAGCCATTTAGAGTAAACACGTTTGATGCTGCTTGCCCACAATGCTACCAGAACCTGTGCTGAGAAACAGAAAATGCATTAGGGAGTTACGTGTTTTTCAGCTGGGTTATGAATCATACTTTCTGGAGTTGTGTTTCTAAAGAGAGGTCAAAAACAAGCGATGACAAAGAAAGTAAGAAACCATAACGGGAGCCTTGAGCTCCTAGATCTTTTTGCATTTCAAGTTCTGAGCACATTCTTGCATCAATGGGAAGATTACCGGCATTGAGCTGTAGTTGGTTCATTTATCACTTGCTTCAGTCTCTGCTTTCATATTCATGAATCAGAACAGTGCAGTGTTCCTAGCTGAACTTCTATTCGTCTGTACTTCACAGCAATTAACATCCCTGACATTGGATCTCAAGATAAGGTGCTCATCTCAGAAGACCGGTAGGAAGTGAAATGCAATCTGTCATTTTTAAGTCGGCTTTTTGATAATAACCCATTCTAATAAGGACAAAGTCAGTCCATTTCTTTCCAGTTCCTAACCTCATGTCTTTGTAATTGCCATCGTAATTGGCGTGTTATCAACAGTATCACTTGAGCATACCTGAACTTCGCAGGCTTTTGGAGAGCTAATTAGCTGGAGATAACGACTCCAAGTCAACTTGGAAAAATGGGATGCGCTGCAGCATGCACACATATTAATGTGCAGCATGGTTTGGGGGTTTTCTGTCAAACTCTATACATGAGGAGTTTAAGGACTGACAGGGAAGGGGAGGGTCTGTGAAGGTCTGCAAGTTTTGTATGAGCATAGCTAGTGTGATATTCTTGCTTTATCCCAGAACTTGTGTTACCAGTTTCAAGAGCTTGTCGTCCCATTATTCACATGGTGGTTGCATTTGTCCTTTGCTTATTTGAAATGAGGAGGTAAGATACTTTCAGTGCCACTCTGTGCCTGATATCATGAATGTCAACCCCTATTCTTTCTATGCCTTGCCCATCCAGAGGGTCTTGGTGATACCTGCTAGAAGCTCTCTCCTGGTGGATCTAATCAGTAGATAGGTCTTTTGCTAACAGTATTACTTGCACTTTCAGTTCCAAAAAACATCAACTTCAGGGTCAAAGAGTCTCCAAAAGAGGCCAACTGTCCTCTATGTTATTGTGTTGAGGACTAATCACTTGGAGCAGGGGGGACTTGTGCAATGCACACTGTCAGGCTGGAGCAGGCATGGCTGGAAATGGTACCCCGAGTGTACACTTCGTGCTGCTCGGTGAAATGAAACACGTGGTTGGCAGTGAATGACATGAAGCAAAAAAGCTCAGGTAGCCATCCGATATTTTTCTACTGTCACTCCAGATTAAATGCCCAATGTTTCCATTACAGAAGTACTAAACTAGATGTTAAGAAATATTCAGAGAAAAATCGAGGTTTTTTGTTGTTGTTTTTTTTTTTACTTTATTTCTTTTTGACAAAGAAGGTCCTGGACTTTCTTTTTATTTTTTTTTAATTTTTTTTTTCTTTTCTGCCTTTCACCAGCATGAAGGGAGTTAAGTTACAAATCGAAGGGAATGAATGGTTTTGCAATGGTGTCGTAAAAATATAAACAAAACTGGGGCAATATTTAATTGGACAACTTTCACCTCTGTATCCACGTACTGCTTTACGCTGAACCGCTGTTCCCTTGAAAATCAGCATCATAAAGCTGAATTGAAATAAGCAGTGCAAGTGTTTTGTGCATCCTAAAGAAAAACCAGTTCAGTGACTCTGGATTTTCAATTTCTGTCACTTCTTTCATGCTATCTTCTTACCAGAAGAAAAAAAAGCAAAGAGGCTCTGAAAGAAATTTACATTTTGACAAGTAATCTAAGCTATTCCCCAGCCTGAAAAGGAATAGGAAGATAGGCAGGAAACTTGGTTTTTCCTTTAAGTATGTATGAATGTCAGGAATGCTCTTGATAGCTGACAAATGGCATTCAGTCAAAGCAGTGGCTTGAGTTGCTAAAAGTCATCATAAATGGGTGAGTAGAGCTGGCTTTATTTCATTTGTGAACAAAATGTAAACCTGTCATTGCCCTTAGAAGGTAAAGGCTAACTAGATGATGTGCTGCTGTTGACATGGAATGTTTTCATTAATATATATTTCCAAAGAACATTAACTTTCAGCTAACTAAGCAATACTCGGTATGTTCTGAATTGGGGTTGTGTTGTTGCAGGTGGAGTGGCTGTAGTTTGCCACAGATGAAGAACAAACTTGTTTAAGGAGATTCACTCAAGTCTGGGTTTAGCCACTATAGTTTATTACCAACTGGTTTGTACAGAGCAAAGAATCTCATCAAATTCTATACCATGTGTAGGTTAATGAAAACCCCTGTAAAAACTTCTGTTCGTTTGGGAATAGTTTTCTTTAGTGGCTGTTGATTTAACTGAAAAACCTACTGAAATAAAAGTACTTTAAAAGTTAGGAATAAAAAAATTAAAAAAAAAAGGAAGGAAAAAAAAGAAATATGACAAGAGTTTTGTTTATTGGCCCAAATACTTGGACTGACCTAAAAATTCCCATTAAGTTGCCAGGATATATATTTTTTCCCCCTTTTTCTCATGTGATCAATCACCAGCAGCAATGACTAAACTTCTTGTTAAATCCGTAGCACTTTATGGATTCCATAGAGTTTTTTTCCCCTCTTTGTTAAAATGTATAGATTATCCTTTTATAAAATCTATTTATGTGATAATGGGGAAACAAAAACATTATTTTGACTTAATTTCTCGTGTGTATCATTATTTTCTATGTAACATTCACCTTCTAAATTTCTAAAATCTGGTTTTCTAAGGTTGATCATATTTTGGTTTTTTTATACTAACAAAGTAAAGTGAGAATTTAAAAATAATATTCAAGGGCAAAATGTATTTTATCCATAAAGAGGTGTTTCTGTAGTGGAAAAACTACAGTGCAGAATACACTTCTGCTGAAGATGTTTGGGGTTTTTTTTCTCAGAGTGCTAACTAGTAAAGACTTAATTTTTCTTCTTCTGTGGAGAGCTGTGGCTCTTTTCCCCTGTGTTCCTTTAAACTATGCAGGGATGTCAGCTGATCACAAGGTAAATAATCATCATATTTTGTTTCTTGAGTATTTCCTGCTTTGTTGCTGCTTCAATTTCTTTTTCTTTCTCAACTATTGGTTGACTTTCTATTACTTTCTGAAGTTTTCCACTGGAAACTTTAACAGCACATAGAACCTTGTTTCAGACTAGTTGATTAACACAGATACAGAAGATTTAGAGGATCCAATTCCAATTAAACAAGGTGAAGTGATTTTCATACAATGTTTTTAACTAGAGAGCTATAAGACAGCATCACATATAGCTCTGGGGGTATGAAACTTTTCCTCATTCATATTTATTAGATGCATCTGGCACTTCCTTATAATTTATATGCAGTAAATTTCTATAATAAATACTAAATATACATACCACACATTTACTATCCTGCTATTATGCCTTTTTGATAATTTAGTAGTAGACATGCTTTGCATTTCAAATATATCTTCTTATCTTGACTTTGTGTAACTATGAAACTGTGTTCTAGTATGGTTACTAATTGCTTCGGAATACATTCCTCTTGGTATCCATGAAATCAGAAAGAGACTTTTGCTTTCGTTACCACCTAATGATGTGGTAAAAAAAAGATAAGAGAAACAAAATAATGAACAGTAAGGTATAGACTTTTAAAAAAATTTATTGGAACTGAGGGAAGAGTTAAACTTTAGTACTAGAGAAACCTATTATAGTATTTGCCAGCCAGTCTTTGTTAACGTGGCTTATTATACAGCAGACTCCCTGAATGACCTTGTTCGAGATGCTCATCGCTGGAGCTTGCTGGCTTTATCCACTGTGTATCCCATTAACTTATTTCAGACTGACTCTGCCTCTACTCACTTCCCACCCAGGCTGCTGCGAAGAGATGGATCCCTGTGTCCAGGCACAGGTTGCTCTGAGGAACAGCCTCCTCAAATCTCCCTCCCGTGTCCTGCTTGCAATGGTTTCTTTGCAGAGGAATGCATTATTCCACTGTTGAGAGATGTGTGTCTGTGTAGTAGTTTCTTTGGTTCGGCTGGAAGGACTCCTATGTTTGCCACTGTCACGCCATGAATATGTCATCAGTGTCCTACAGGAGAGATTGTGGTCAAGCAGACGTGTCCTCTGTTTTTCCCAGGAGAAAAACTCCTTAGCAGAGAAGTGGAAATTCCGGGTGCACGCTGGTCCTGCCTTAGCCTGGCCAAGCAGCAGGAGCTGGGGAGGAAAGAGCAGCGAGTGGTTCCTGCATACTGAAAATCTGCAGCTGCTTCTGGGCACAGCCTCGGTGCAGCCCTTCTGCAGCAGAGGGGGGGGGGAGGCTTCTGCCTCTTCCCAAAGGTGCTTTGGGCAGGGTGGGAATCGCTCCCTAACAATGCATTGCGAAGTTGCTAGCACCCTGCGGACCAAATTAACCTGCTACTGGAAAACGAGAGGGGGAAAGAAGAAAGAGTATTGCTCAGAGCACTGCTAAAACCTCGCTAGCTCTCCCCTTTCTCAAGGAGTGAAAAATCAGTGCTAATGATGGCAGCAGACTCGCTTTTCTGGGTGCTTTTATCATATGATGTCTGAAAAATACCTGGTTAAGACTAGCAGGTGGAATCTGCTTGCTGTTGTATGAGCCTCGTCGGTGATGTTAATTCATCATCTTTTTTATTTTTGTTTTCCATGCATCAATAACTCTGGCAGTAATAAGAAATGATTACAGAAAAGCATAGTACTGGTAACGCTGTTATCATCCTGATCTGCAGTGAACCAGAATCCCAGTCTCACGGTCTCCCTTCTCCTCTGAACAAGCTGTTCAAGAAGATGCTGATGACACGTTCAGGTTAAGCACAGTCATATATCAGGAGCTCACCCTTTGCTAGAACGAGCAGGAACTTAATTTGAAAACAAATGGAACAGGGGACATAGAATAGCTGTGAAAAGATGACAGAATAACTGAAATGTGTCCGCAGCATGTCTAGGGAAGTGGAACAGAGTTAAAAACTGAAATCATAAATACACTGGGTGCAGGCACTGCTTGCTTAAAGGAAGATCTTGAAAACAAAGCATCAGACTGCAATCTTACATTCATGCTGCTGGGCTGTAGAGAGTTGGTGGGTGGTGGTGCCATCAAGTTGTTTTTTACCCCCCTTTTTGATACTGAAATATATGATACTCGAGTTATTAAAATAAGGCTTTGCAAAGGCATTCCCAAGAGCCTTTGATTGTAGTACTGAGGCAGCTTTGCTGTGGGCCAGAGACATTCAGTGGCTCCCTGCCAACAGATGGGATGTGGGATCACAAATACCACCCTGCCAGGAACAAGGGGACAAAAGTGGTGCCACGTGGAAGGTTACTACTTTGGGCCCTACCAGTTCAATGCTTCTGCCATTGATTCTGTTCCTGCTGTGCAGGAAGTTTGGGTTCAGTTCTCTAGTCTGTTAAAGGGACGGAGCCTTCCAAAGGAAATATGTTCCTGATTGAGAATTATAAAACTGCTTTGTGAATCAGCACGCTCACAATGTAAGGAAGAACTTTTTTTTCGTAACAACTGACAGGAATGTAGCCATTGTTAATTGGTAGATGTTTTTTAATTGCCTAAGACTTTGAGTTTGTGTGTGAGTGTCTGTGGTTGGATGTTTTGGGGTGGTGAGCTTTTTTTTTTTTTTTGTTTTTTTTTTTTGTAACAAACTTGTTCCTTGCTG